>JAEIGP010000842.1:0-134893 GCA_018904095.1 Zaprionus ghesquierei
AGCTATGGAAAACGTAAGGCTGAATAACTTCTGTGTTTATTTTCCGATTGTTACCAAATTTTCAGAGCTCATCTGGCTAGCTATAGTTATCATATAAACTGAAAATGAACAATATGGCATCAAAATTGCGCTTGTAATTAATTTTTTCGATTTACAGGGGCGGAAGGGGGCGTGTCCAAAATCCAAAATAAACTTGATCAGCGTGCAATAATAACACATTTTGTCACCAAATTTGGTAGTTCTAGCTCTTATAAAAGCTGAGATCTAGATTTTCACACGGACAGACAGACGGACAGACAGACAGACGGACAGACAGACAGACGGACAGATAGACAGACCGACAGACAGACGGACAGACAGAAAGACGGACAGACGGACATGGCTATATCGGCTCGGCTGTTGATCCTGAGCCAGAATATATATACTTTATGAGGTGACTCCTTCTGCCTGTTACATACATTTTCGGTTTGAACAAAGTTATAATACCCTTCTACTCTATGAGTAGCGGGTATAAAAAAGAAAAAGCTTAGGCGGCATGAACTGGGAATCGAACCACGGGCCTGTCGGTTCAGGAGTTCATCGCTTTTCCACTAAGCTACTGACGCTGTTATCCAACAACTGCAAAAATTTGCATTGTAAGACATTCTTATTATTTCCTGTACAAATAAAGAATTTGCGCTGCCGGCAGCGCTGCTTACAGCTATGGAAAACGTTAGGCTGAATAACTTCTGTGTTTATTTTCCGATTGTTACCAAATTTTCAGAGATCATCTGGCTAGCTATAGTTATCATATAAACTGAAAATGAACAATATGGCATCAAAATTGCGCTTGTAATTAATTTCTTTCGATTTACAGGGGCGGAAGGGGGCGTGGCCAAAATCCAAAATAAACTTGATCAGCGTGCAATAATAACACATTTTGTCACCAAATTTGGTAGTTCTAGCTCTTATAATAGCTGAGATCTAGGTTTTCACACGGACAGACAGACGGACAGACAGACAGACGGACAGACGGACATGGCTATGTCGACTCGGCTGTTGATCCTGAGCCAGAATATATATATTTTATGGGGTCGGAGGTGTCTCCTCTTGCCTGTTACATACATTTTCGGTTTGAACAAAGTTATAATACCCTTCTACTCTATGAGTAGCGGGTATAAAAAAGAAAAAGCTTAGGCGGCATGAACTGGGAATCGAACCACGGGCCTGTCGGTTCAGGAGTTCATCGCTTTTCCACTAAGCTACTGACGCTGTTATCCAACAACTGCAAAAATTTGCATTGTAAGACATTCTTATTATTTCCTGTACAAATAAAGAATTTGCGCTGCCGGCAGCGCTGCTTACAACTATGGAAAACGTTAAGCTGAATAACTTCTGTGTTTATTATCCGATTGTTACCAAATTTTCAGAGATCATCTGGCTAGCTATAGTTATCATGTAACGAAAATGAACAATATGGCATCAAAATTGCGCTTGTAATTAATTTTTTCGATTTACAGGGGCGGAAGGGGAGTGGCCAAAATCCAAAATAAACTTGATCAGCGTGCAATAATAATACATTTTGTCACCAAATTTGGTAGTTCTAGCTCTTATAATAGCTGAGATCTAGATTTTCACACGGACAGACAGACGGACAGACAGACAGACGGACAGACAGACAGACGGACAGACAGACAGACGGACAGACGGACATGGCTATATCGACTCGGCTGTTGATCCTGAGCCAGAATATATATACTTTATGGGGTCGGAGGTGTCTCCTCCTGCCTGTTACATACATTTTCGGTTTGAACAAAGTTATAATACCCTTCTACTCTATGAGTAGCAGGTATAAAAAAAGAAAAAGCTTAAGCGGCATGAACTGGGAATCGAACCACGGGCCTGTCGGTTCAGGAGTTCATCGCTTTTCCACTAAGCTACGGACGCTGTTATCCAACAACTGCAAAAATTTGCATTGTAAGGCATTCTTGTTATTTCCTGTACAAATGAAGAATTTGCGCTGCCGGCAGCGCTGCTTACAGCTATGGAAAACGTTAAGCTGAATAACTTCTGTGTTTATTATCCGATTGTTAGCAAATTTTCAGAGATCATCTGGCTAGCTATAGTTATCATATAAACCAAAAATGAACAATATGGCATCAAAATTGCGCTTGTAATTAATTTTTTTCGATTTACAGGGGCGGAAGGGGGAGTGGCCAAAATCCAAAATAAACTTGATCAGCGTGCAATAATAACACATTTTGTCACCAAATTTGGTAGTTCTAGCTCTTATAATAGCTGAGATCTAGATTTTCACACGGACAGACAGACGGACAGACAGACAGACGGACAGACAGACAGACGGACAGACGGACATGGCTATATCGACTCGGCTGTTGATCCTGAGCCAGAATATATATACTTTATGGGGTCGGAGGTGACTCCTTCTGCCTGTTACATACATTTTCGGTTTGAACAAAGTTATAATACCCTTCTACTCTATGAGTAGCGGGTATAAAAAAGAAAAAGCTTAGGCGGCATGAACTGGGAATCGAACCACGGGCTTGTCGGTTCAGGAGTTCATCGCTTTTCCACTAAGCTACTGTCGCTGTTATCCAACAACTGCAAAAATTTGCATTGTAAGACATTTTTATTATTTCCTGTACAAATAAAGAATTTGCGCTGCCGGCAGCGCTGCTTACAGCTATGGAAAACGTAAGGCTGAATAACTTCTGTGTTTATTTTCCGATTGTTACCAAATTTTCAGAGCTCATCTGGCTAGCTATAGTTATCATATAAACCGAAAATGAACAATATGGCCTCAAAATTGCGCTTGTAATTAATTTTTTCGATTTACAGGGGCGGAAGGGGGTGGCCAAAATCCAAAATAAACTTGATCAGCGTGCAATAATAACACATTTTGTCACCAAATTTGGTAGTTCTAGCTCTTATAAAAGCTGAGATCTGGATTTTCACACGGACAGACAGACGGACAGACAGACAGACGGACAGATAGACAGACGGACAGACAGACAGACGGACAGACAGAAAGACGGACAGACGGACATGGCTATATCGACTCGGCTGTTGATCCTGAGCCAGAATATATATTCTTTATGGGGTCGGAGGTGACTCCTTCTGTCTGTTACATACATTTTCGGTTTGAACAAAGTTATAATACCCTTCTACTCTATGAGTAGCGGGTATAAAAAAGAAAAAGCCTAGGCGGCATGAACTGGGAATCGAACCACGGGCCTGTCGGTTCAGGAGTTCATCGCTTTTCCACTAAGCTACTGACGCTGTTATCCAACAACTGCAAAAATTTGCATTGTAAGGCATTCTTATTATTTCCTGTACAAATAAAGAATTTTTTTGAGCTGCCGGCAGCGCTGCTTACAGCTATGGAAAACGTTAAGCTGAATAACTTCTGTGTTTATTATCCGATTGTTAGCAAATTTTCAGAGATCATCTGGCTAGCTATAGTTATCATATAAACCGAAAATGAACAATATGGCATCAAAATTGCGCTTGTAATTAATTTTTTTCGATTTACAGGGGCGGAAGGGGGAGTGGCCAAAATCCAAAATAAACTTGATCAGCGTGCAATAATAATACATTTTGTCACCAAATTTGGTAGTTCTAGCTCTTATAATAGCTGAGATCTAGATTTTCACACGGACAGACAGACGGACAGACAGACGGACAGACAGACGGACAGACAGACAGACGGACAGACAGACAGACGGACATGGCTATATCGACTCGGCTGTTGATCCTGAGCCAGAATATATGTACTTTATGGGGTCAGAGGGGTCTCCTTCTGCCTGTTACATACATTTTCGGTTTGAACAAAGTTACAATACCCTTCTAGTCTATGAGTAGCGGGTATAAAAAAAATTTTTGCACACATTTAATTTTTGATGCGGGCGGGACTCGAACCTGTAAATGGATAATAGTACTGTTCGTTTTGCAGTCCACAACTTAACCCATTTCACTACCGTACACGCACACACGATTCGGTACAATGCTGCAAGCAGCGCTGCCGGCAGCTCTGATTACAGCTATGGAAAACGTTAAGCTGAATAACTTCTGTGTTTATTATCCGATTGTTACCAAATTTTTAGAGATCATCTGGCTAGCTATAGTTATCATACAAACCGAAAATGAACAATATGGCATCAAAATTGCGCTTGTAATTAATTTTTTCGATTTACAGGGGCGGAAGGAGGCGTGGCCAAAATCCAAAATAAACTTGATCAGCGTGAAATAATAACACATTTTGTCACCAAATTTGGTAGTTCTAGCTCTTATAATAGCTGAGATCTAGGTTTTCACACGGACAGACAGACGGAAAGACAGACAGACAGACAGACGGAAAGACGGACAGACGGACATGGCTATGTCGACTCGGCTGTTGATCCTGAGCCAGAATATATATATTTTATGGGGTCGGAGGTGTCTCCTCCTGCCTGTTACATACATTTTCGGTTTGAACAAAGTTATAATACCCTTCTACTCTATGAGTAGCGGGTATAAAAAAAGAAAAAGCTTAAGCGGCATGAACTGGGAATCGAACCACGGGCCTGTCGGTTCAGGAGTTCATCGCTTTTCCACTAAGCTACGAACGCTGTTATCCAACAATTGCAAAAATTTGCATTGTAAGGCATTCTTGTTATTTCCTGTATAAATGAAGAATTTGAGCTGCCGGCAGCGCTGCTTACAGCTATGGAAAACGTTAAGCTGAATAACTTCTGTGTTTATTATCCGATTGTTAGCAAATTTTCAGAGATCATCTGGCTAGCTATAGTTATCATGTAGTGGCATCAAAATTGCGCTTGTAATTAATTTCTTTCGATTTACGGGGGCGGAAGGGGGAGTGGCCAAAATCCAAAATAAACTTGATCAGCGTGCAATAATAACACATTTTGTCACCAAATTTGGTAGTTCTAGCTCTTATAATAGTTGAGATCTAGATTTTCACACGGATAGACAGACAGACAGACAGACAGGACAGACAGACAGACAGACAGACAGACGGACAGACAGACAGACAGACGGACATGGCTATATCGACTCGGCTGTTGATCCTGAGCCAGAATATATATACTTTATGGGGTCGGAGGTGACTCCTTCTGCCTGTTACATACATTTTCGGTTTGAACAAAGTTATAATACCCTTCTACTCTATGAGTAGCGGGTATAAAAAAGAAAAAGCTTAAGCGGCATGAACTGGGAATCGAACCACGGGCCTGTCGGTTCAGGAGTTCATCGCTTTTCCACTAAGCTACTGACGCTGTTATCCAACAACTGCAAAAATTTGCATTGTAAGACATTCTTGTTATTTCCTGTACAAATGAAGAATTTGAGCTGCCGGCAGCGCTGCTTACAGCTATGGAAAACGTTAGGCTGAAGAACTTCTGTGTTTATTATCCGATTGTTAGCAAATTTTCAGAGATCATCTAGCTAGCTATAGTTATCATATAAACCGAAAATGAACAATATGGCATCAAAATTGCGCTTGTAATTAATTTTTTTCGATTTACAGGGGCGGAAGGGGGCGTGGCCAAAATACAAAATAAACTTGATCAGCGTGCAATAATAACACATTTTGTCACCAAATTTGGTAGTTGTAGCCCTTATAATAGCTGAGGTCTAGATTTTCACACGGTCAGACAGACGGACAGACAGACAGACGGACAGACGGACATGGCTATGTCGACTCGGCTGTTGATCCTGAGCCAGAATATATATATTTTATGGGGTCGGAGGTCTCTCCTCCTGCCTGTTACATACATTTTCGGTTTGAACAAAGTTATAATACCCTTCTACTCTATGAGTAGCGGGTATAAAAAAAGAAAAAGCTTAAGCGGCATGAACTGGGAATCGAACCACGGGCCTGTCGGTTCAGGAGTTCATCGCTTTTTTTGAGCTGCCGGCAGCGCTGCTTACAGCTATGGAAAACGTTAAGCTGAATAACTTCTGTGTTTATTATCCGATTGTTAGCAAATTTTCAGAGATCATCTGGCTAGCTATAGTTATCATGTGAAATGACAATATGGCATCAAAATTGCGCTTGTAATTAATTTCTTTCGATTTACAGGGGCGGAAGGGGGAGTGGCCAAAATCCAAAATAAACTTGATCAGCGTGCAATAATAACACATTTTGTCACCAAATTTGGTAGTTCTAGCTCTTATAATAGCTGAGATCTAGATTTTCACACGGACAGACAGACGGACAGACAGACAGACGGACAGACAGACGACGACAGACAGACAGACAGACAGACGGACATGGCTATATCGACTCGGCTGTTGATCCTGAGCCAGAATATATATACTTTATGGGGTCGGAGGTGTCTCCTTCTGCCTGTTACATACATTTTCGGTTTGAACAAAGTTATAATACCCTTCTACTCTATGAGTAGCGGGTATAAAAAAAATTTTTGCACACATTTAATTTTTGATGCGGGCGGGACTCGAACCTGTAAATGGATAATAGTACTGTTCGTTTTGCAGTCCACAACCTAACCCATTTCACTACCGTACACGCACACACGATTCGGTACAATGCCGCAAGCAGCGCTGCCGGCAGCGCTGCTTACAGCTATGGAAAACGTTAAGCTGAATAACTTCTATGTTTATTATCCGATTGTTACCAAATTTTCAGAGATCATCTGGCTAGCTATAGTTATCATATAAACCGAAAATGAACAATATGTCATCAAAATTGCGCTTGTAATTAATTTTTTTCGATTTACAGGGGCGGAAGGGGGAGTGGCCAAAATCCAAAATAAACTTGATCAGCGTGCAATAATAATACATTTTGTCACCAAATTTGGTAGTTTTAGCTCTTATAATAGCTGAGATCTAGATTTTCACACGGTCAGACAGACGGACAGACAGACAGACGGACAGACAGACAGACGGACAGACAGACAGACGGACAGACGGACATGGCTATGTCGACTCGGCTGTTGATCCTGAGCCAGAATATATATATTTTATGGGGTCGGAGGTGTCTCCTCCTGGCTGTTACATACATTTTCGGTTTGAACAAAGTTATAATACCCGTCTACTCTATGAGTAGCGGGTATAAAAAAAGAAAAAGCTTAAGCGGCATGAACTGGGAATCGAACCACGGGCCTGTCGGTTCAGGAGTTCATCGCTTTTCCACTAAGCTACGAACGCTGTTATCCAACAACTGCAAAAATTTGCATTGTAAGGCATTCTTGTTATTTCCTGTACAAATGAAGAATTTGAGCTGCCGGCAGCGCTGCTTACAGCTATGGAAAACGTTAAGCTGAATAACTTCTGTGTTTATTATCCGATTGTTAGCAAATTTTCAGAGATCATCTGGCTAGCTATAGTTATCATGTAGTGGCATCAAAATTGCGCTTGTAATTAATTTCTTTCGATTTACGGGGGCGGAAGGGGGAGTGGCCAAAATCCAAAATAAACTTGATCAGCGTGCAATAATAACACATTTTGTCACCAAATTTGGTAGTTCTAGCTCTTATAATAGTTGAGATCTAGATTTTCACACGGATAGACAGACAGACAGACAGACAGACAGACAGACGGACAGACAGACGGACATGGCTATATCGACTCGGCAGTTGATCCTGAGCCAGAATATATATACTTTATGGGGTCGGAGGTGACTTCTTCTGCCTGTTACATACATTTTCGGTTTGAACAAAGTTATAATACCCTTCTACTCTATGAGTAGCGGGTATAAAAGAGAAAAAGCTTAAGCGGCATGAACTGGGAATCGAACCACGAGCCTGTCGGTTCAGGAGTTCATCGCTTTTCCACTAAGCTACTGACGCTGTTATCCAACAACTGCAAAAATTTGCATTGTAAGACATTCTTGTTATTTCCTGTACAAATGAAGAATTTGAGCTGCCGGCAGCGCTGCTTACAGCTATGGAAAACGTTAGGCTGAATAACTTCTGTGTTTATTATCCGATTGTTAGCAAATTTTCAGAGATCATCTGGCTAGCTATAGTTATCATATAAACCGAAAATGAACAATATGGCATCAAAATTGCGCTTGTAATTAATTTTTTTCGATTTACAGGGGCGGAAGGGGGCGTGGCCAAAATACAAAATAAACTTGATCAGCGTGCAATAATAACACATTTTGTCACCAAATTTGGTAGTTCTAGGTCTTATAATAGCTGAGGTCTAGATTTTCACACGGTCAGACAGACGGACAGACAGACAGACGGACAGACGGACATGGCTTGGTCGACTCGGCTGCTGATCCTGAGCCAGAATATATATATTTTATGGGGTCGGAGGTGTCTCCTCCTGGCTGTTACATACATTTTCGGTTTAAACAAAGTTATAATACCCGTCTACTCTATGAGTAGCGGGTATAAAAAAAGAAAAAGCTTAAGCGGCATGAACTGGGAATCGAACCACGGGCCTGTCGGTTCAGGAGTTCATCGCTTTTCCACTAAGCTACGAACGCTGTTATCTAACAACTGCAAAAATTTGCATTGTAAGGCATTCTTGTTATTTCCTGTAGAAATGAAGAATTTGAGCTGCCGGCAGCGCTGCTTACAGCTATGGAAAACGTTAAGCTGAATAACTTCTGTGTTTATTATCCGATTGTTAGCAAATTTTCAGAGATCATCTGGCTAGCTATAGTTATCATGTAGTGGCATCAAAATTGCGCTTGTAATTAATTTCTTTCGATTTACGGGGGCGGAAGGGGGAGTGGCCAAAATCCAAAATAAACTTGATCAGCGTGCAATAATAACACATTTTGTCACCAAATTTGGTAGTTCTAGCTCTTATAATAGTTGAGATCTAGATTTTCACACGGATAGACAGACAGACAGACAAACAGACGTACAGACAGACGGACAGACAGACAGACAGACAGACGGACATGGCTATATCGACTCGGCTGTTGATCCTGAGCCAGAATATATATACTTTATGGGGTCGGAGGTGACTCCTTCTGCCTGTTACATACATTTTCGGTTTGAACAAAGTTATAATACCCTTCTACTCTATGAGTAGCGGGTATAAAAGAGAAAAAGCTTAAGCGGCATGAACTGGGAATCGAACCACGAGCCTGTCGGTTCAGGAGTTCATCGCTTTTCCACTAAGCTACTGACGCTGTTATCCAACAGCTGCAAAAATTTGCATTGTAAGACATTCTTGTTATTTCCTGTACAAATGAAGAATTTGAGTTGCCGGCAGCGCTGCTTACAGCTATGGAAAACGTTAGGCTGAAGAACTTCAGTGTTTATTATCCGATTGTTAGCAAATTTTCAGAGATCATCTAGCTAGCTATAGTTATCATATAAACCGAAAATGAACAATATGGCATCAAAATTGCGCTTGTAATTAATTTTTTTCGATTTACAGGGGCGGAAGGGGGCGTGGCCAAAATACAAAATAAACTTGATCAGCGTGCAATAATAACACATTTTGTCACCAAATTTGGTAGTTCTAGCTCTTATAATAGCTGAGGTCTAGATTTTCACACGGTCAGACAGACGGACAGACAGACAGACGGACAGACGGACATGGCTACGTCGACTCGGCTGTTGATCCTGAGCCAGAATATATATATTTTATGGGGTCGGAGGTGTCTCCTCCTGGCTGTTACATACATTTTCGGTTTAAACAAAGTTATAATACCCTTCTACTCTATGAGTAGCGGGTATAAAAAAGAAAAAGCTTAAGCGGCATGAACTGGGAATCGAACCACGGGCCTGTCGGTTCAGGAGTTCATCGCTTTTCCACTAAGCTACGAACGCTGTTATCTAACAACTGCAAAAATTTGCATTGTAAGACATTCTTGTTATTTCCTGTACAAATGAAGAATTTGAGCTGCCGGCAGCGCTGCTTACAGCTATGGAAAACGTTAGGCTGAATAACTTCTGTGTTTATTATCCGATTGTTAGCAAATTTTCAGAGATCATCTGGCTAGCTATAGTTATCATGTAGTCCGAAAATGAACAATATGGCATCAAAATTGCGCTTGTAATTAATTTCTTTCGATTTACGGGGGCGGAAGGGGGAGTGGCCAAAATCCAAAATAAACTTGATCAGCGTGCAATAATAACACATTTTGTCACCAAATTTGGTAGTTCTAGCTCTTATAATAGTTGAGATCTAGATTTTCACACGGATAGACAGACGGACAGACAGACAGACGGACAGACAGACAGACAGACAGACAGGCGGAAAGACAGACAGACGGACAGACGGACATGGCTATATCGACTCGGCTGTTGATCCTGAGCCAGAATATATAAACTTTATGGGGTCGGAGGTGTCTCCTCCTGGCTGTTACATACATTTTCGGTTTGAACAAAGTTATAATACCCTTCTACTCTATGAGTAGCGGGTATAAAAAAAGAAAAAGCTTAAGCGGCATGAACTGGGAATCGAACCACGGGCCTGACGGTTCAGGAGTTCATCCCTTTTCCACTAAGCTACTGACGCTGTTATCCAACAACTGCAAAAATTTGCAATGTAAGGCATTCTTATTATATTCTGTACAAATAAAGAATTTCTTATTATTTCCTGTACAAATATAGAATTTGCGCTGCCGGCGGCGCTGCTTACAACTATTGAAAACGTTAAGCTGAATAACTTCTGTGTTTATTATCCGATTGTTACCAAATTTTCAGAGATCATCTAGCTAGCTATAGTTATCATATAAACCGAAAATGAGCAATATTATAATAGTTGAGACCTAGATTCTCACACGGATAGACAGACAGACAGACAGACAGACAGACAGACAGACGGACAGACAGACAGACAGACAGACAGACAGACGGACATAACTATATCGACTCGGCTGTTGATCCTGAGCCAGAATATATATACTTTATGGGGTCGGAGGTGACTCCTTCTGCCTGTTACATACATTTTCGGTTTGAACAAAGTTATAATACCCTTCTACTCTATGAGTAGCGGGTATAAAAAAAAAAGCTTAAGCGGCATGAACTGGGAATCGAACCACAGGCCTGTCGGTTCAGGAGTTCATCGCTTTTCCACTAAGCTACTGACGTTGTTATCCAACAACTGCAAAAATTTGCATTGTAAGACATTCTTATTATTTCCTGTACAAATAAAGAATTTGCGCTGCCGGCAGCGCTGCTTACAGCTATGGAAAACGTTAGGCTGAATAACTTCTGTGTTTATTTTCCGATTGTTACCAAATTTTCAGAGATCATCTGGCTAGCTATAGTTATCATATAAACCGAAAATAAACAATATGGCATCAAAATTGTGCTTGTAATCAATTTTTTTTTATTTACAGGGGCGGAAGGGGGCGTGACCAAAATCCAAAATAAACTTGATCAGCGTGCAATAATAACACATACTGTCACCAAATTTGGTAGTTCTAGCTCTTATAATAGCTGAGATCTAGAGGGTATAAAGGTATGAGGGTATAAAAAAAATTTTTGCACACATTTAATTTTTGATGCGGGCGGTTCGTTTTGCAATCCACAACTTAACCCATTTCACTACCGTACACGGACACACGATTCGGTACAATGCTGCAAGCAGCGCTACCGGCAGCTTTGCTTACAGCTATGGAAAACGTTAAGCTGAATAACTTCTGTGTTTATTATCCGATTGTTACCAAATTTTCAGAGATCATCTGGCTAGCTATAGTTATCATATAAACCGAAAATGAACAATATGGGATCAAAATTACGCTTGTAATTAATTTTTTCGATTTACAGGGGCGGAAGGGGGCATGGCCAAAATCCAAAACAAACTTGATCAGCGTGCTATAATAACACATTTTGTCACCAAATTTGGTAGTTCTAGCTCTTATAATAGCTGAGATCTAGGTTTTCACACGGACAGACAGGCGGAAAGACAGACAGACGGACAGACGGACATGGCTATATCGACTCGGCTGTTGATCCTGAGCCAGAATATATAAACTTTATGGGGGCGGAGGTGTCTCCTACCTGTTACATACATTTTCGGCTTGAACAAAGTTATAATACCCTTCTACTCTATGAGTAGCGGGTTTAAAAAAGAAAAAGCTTACGCGGCATGAACTGGGAATCGAACCACGGGCCTGTCGGTTCAGGAGTTCATCCCTTTTCCACTAAGCTACTGACGCTGTTATCCAACAACTGCAAAAACTTGCATTGTAAGGCATTCTTATTATTTCCTGTACAAATAAAGAATTTCTTATTATTTCCTGTACAAATATAGAATTTGCGCTGCCGGCAGCGCTGCTTACAACTATTGAAAACGTTAAGCTGAATAACTTCTGTGTTTATTATCCGATTGTTACCAAATTTTCAGAGATCATCTAGCTAGCTATAGTTATCATATAAACCGAAAATGAACAATATGGCATCAAAATTGCGCTTGTAATTAATTTTTTTCGATTTACGGGGGCGGAAGAGGGCGTGGCCACAATACAAAATAAACTTGATCAGCGTGCAATAATAACACATTTTGTCACCAAATTTGGTAGTTCTAGCTCTTATAATAGCTGAGGTCTAGATTTTCACACGGTCAGACAGACGGACAGACAGACAGACGGACAGACGGACATGGCTATGTCGACTCGGCTGTTGATCCTGAGCCAAAATATATATACTTTATGGGGTCGGAGGTGTCTCCCTCTGCCTGTTACATACATTTTCGGTATGAACAAAGTTATAATACCCTTCTACTCTATGAGTAGCGGGTATAAAAAAGAAAAAGCTTAAGCGGCATGAACTGGGAATCGAACCACGGGCCTGTCGGTTCAGGTGTTCATCGCTTTTCCACTAAGCTACGAACGCTGTTATCCAACAACTGCAAAAATTTGCATTGTAAGGCATTCTTGTTATTTCCTGTACAAATGAAGAATTTGCGCTGCCGGCAGCACTGCTTACAGCTATTGAAAACGTTAGGCTGAATAACTTCTGTGTTTATTATCCGATTGTTAGCAAATTTCCAGGGATCATCTGGCTAGCTATAGTTATCATGTAGTGGCATCAAAATTGCGCTTGTAATTAATTTCTTTCGATTTACGGGGGCGGAAGGGGGAGTGGCCAAAATCCAAAATAAACTTGATCAGCGTGCAATAATAACACATTTTGTCACCAAATTTGATAGTTCTAGCTCTTATTATAGCTGAGATCTAGATTTTCACACGGACAGACAGACGGACAGACGGACATGGCTATATCGACTCGGCTGTTGATCCTGAGCCAGAATATATATACTTTATGGGGTCGGAGGTGTCTCCTTCTGCCTGTTACATACATTTTCGGTTTGAACAAAGTTATAATACCCTTCTACTCTATGAGTAGCGGGTATAAAAACACTGCATGGAAAAAACACTGCTTGCTTGCTTGCAGTGGGCGCATTGCAAATCAGAATAGTTATCATACACACCAAAACTGAATACTGTAGCTATATTAATGCGCTTGCTATACGGTTTATCGATTTGCGGGGGCGGAAGTAGGCGTGGCCGAAATTTTAATAAAAATTGTACAGCGTATGATTTACATAAATGTTGTCACCATATTTGGTGGTCTAATTTTTTTAGTTTCTGAGATATAGGCGCTTGCTATACGGTTTATCGATTTGCGGGGGCGGAAGTAGGCGTGACGGAAATTTTAATACAAATTTTACAGCGTATGATTCACATAAATGTTGTCACCATATTTGGTGGTCTAGCTTTTTTAGTTTCTGAGATATAGGCACTTGCTATACGGTTTATCAATTTGCGGGGGCGGAAGTAGGCGTGACGCAAATTTTAATAAAATTTTTATAGCGTATGTTGCACATAAGTGTTGTCACCAAATTTGGTGGCTCTAGCTTCTTTAGTTTCTGAGATATAGGCGTTTATACAGACGGACAGACAGACATGGGTTAATCGACTCGGCAAGTGATCCTGAGCAAGAATATATATACTTTGTGGGGTCGCAGATGCCTCCTTCTACCTGTTACGGACATTTTGACAATCACAATAGACCATGTATTTTTTTAAAATCCATGGTGTGCAAATATAATTTTATTTTAATTAAAGCTTAGACGAAACCCGGAGACAATTAGCATCTTTCAATAATGCAGTTTGAATTAAATCTAACTTAAAGCTACAAACTGGACGGTTAGCAAACCTTTGGCTGAGTCTAACTGACTAACTGACTTGTTATTGTCGCCGGATTGGGGTATACAAATGTTTATGTCCAAGCAGGCAGAATAATCGCCGAATTGGGGCATACAAATATTTATGTCTTAGAAGGCGGATGGGTTTTAGTGAAATACATAAATGTTTGTCTTATATTCTAAGTACAAAGGTCAAGTGCATGTGTGGATGTGGAAGTGTTTGTGGGTGTATGTGTAGACAAGTGGTGCACTGTGGTACACTTGCATATGCTACTTCTCGATCCTTAAAAAATGGCCTGCCCTTAGGCGGCCAATATAGGTCTTATATTATTATCGTTTTCAATTACTTCATTGTTTACATATACTGTTTGTGTGTAGTCAAGTAACGTATTTGATATTGAAATATCATCTGTTTGAATAGAGCAATTAAAAGCTTTAATTAAATTATCTCCCTCTATCATTATTTCTTGATTTATGCAATTCTGATTGAGTGTGGTTTTTGGTAATTTCCATGTTAATATAATGTTAGGTTTAACATAAATTATTTCTATATATTTATTGGTTTTTGTGTATCTACATTCTGTATTGGCTTGGGTTAAATTACCTGTGACGCATTTGTAAGATAATAATTTTTTCGAAGATGCTAAGGCAGTTTCATTGTTTTAAACATAATATTTGTCGTTTATATTTTCAAATAATATATTTTCATTGGTATCGTGGTACGGTATTATTGTAAAAACAGGTTTTTTAATAACATCTTTTGGGATATGGACATTGAAAGAATTTCATTCGTATCAGTTTTTAAACAAGTTAAAGTTTTAATATTTAGAACTTTTTCAGAGTTTATATTTCTCCTGCTTTCTGTCTTATTAATCTATGCCTTTATTGACTTATCTTATTATTAGTTTGCATTAGTTTGCACGTTCTTTTCTGCCAAATTATGAATTTTTTTGTTCTAACTGCTTTGTTTGTTTGATCTAAAGTTTAAAAAAGGTATTTGTACGTTGTGCCTATAAAATTAATTAAGCCGCATTTGCTGCGCTTCACTATTCTTATGCCAATCATTTCTTTCCAACTTTTCAACTATATATTTAACTTGGGATACAGATTCGTACTTTTGAGATTGTTTTATTATTATTTATTATAAGTTTGCTCTGTTTTTGTGATTTTCACGGTTAGACAATGATATTTATAGTTAATTGGTAAAGTTATTGATTCTGTATTCAAAATTAAATAACCATTTTTGGCTTGAATGGGAATAACTTCGATACTTTGTCCTAGGACATATCGGGTAACACATAGTACGAAATAGTAACTGATCATCAAAACTGCGTGATTATGTCAGACTGCTTTGGTCACTTGGGTTTGTGCTGGAATTATCGTATTTGATTTTATTTATTTTCATTTTAGACCATGGACTTAAAAAAAATACATGGTCTATTGTTTTTCTTTGAAAAACACGTTTACCAATAAAATTTTTCTCAATCTGATTTCTTTCATAATTTAAAATCCATGGTCTTATACAGTCAACACTTGACTGTAGCCGTTCTTACTTGTTATATATTGATTTATAGTGGGTTACTTTTCTACTTCTGTTTTTCTCTTCGTAATGTTTCTCAGCTAATTGAGGGATGTCTTCTGATTTCTTAAACGGATTTTGTAGTGTACATCCCTGGTCTATTGTTAAGATAACGATATTAATGTTGTTTAAGTCTTTGGTGGCCACGCCTACTTCCGCCCCCGCAAATCGAAAAACCATATTGCAAGCACCTATATCTTAGAAACTTAAAAAGCTGGAGCCACCAAATTTTGTAACAACACTTATGTGAATCATACGCTGTAACATTTTTATTAAAATTTGGGACACGCCTACTTCCGCCCCGCAAATCGATAAACCGTATAGTAAGCGCAATAATAAAGCTAGAGTATTCAGTTTTGGTGTGTATGATAACTATCACCTCCTAAACGATCGCTGAAAATGTGGTTCCGATCGGATAATGAACATAAAAGTTATTCAACGGTTCATATAGATTTGCACTGCGCCCACAGCATGCAGTGTTTTTTCCAAGCAGTGTTTTACTCCAACTGCTTGGACTGCTTGGAGTCTAACTAAAAATAATATGTGTTGTTTATTAATTTTCTTTGTAAAACACGTTTACCAATAACAGTTTTCTAAATCTGATTTTCTCATAACCTTAAAAAATCTATGGTCTTATACAGTCAACACTTGACTGTAGCCGTTCTTACTTGTTTTTCTTTGAACAACACGTTTACCAATAACATTTTTCTCAATCTCATTTCTTTCATAATCAAAAATCCATGGCCTTATACAGTCAACACTTGAATGTAGCCCTTCTTACTTGTTATATATTGATTTATAGTGGGTTATTTTTAGACCATGGATTTTAAAAAAATACATGGTCTATTGTGTTTGTCGAAATGTGCGTAACAGGTAGAAGGAGGCATCTGCGACCCCATAAAGTATATATATTCTTGCTCAGGATCACGAGCCGAGTCGATTAAGCCATGTCCGTCTTATACAGTCAACACTTGTCTGTAGCCGTTCTTACTTGTTTATTAGTTTCCGCATTGGTGGTCAGAAGAATGCTGCAAGCAGAGCTGCCAGCAAAAGGAGTAAAAAGTATTGAAAACGTATAACTTTTATTCAGGTACCAAAAAAATCCAAGATTTATCACTTAAACTGTAAAAATAATAATTCTACCTATTGAGGACTATAAATCGAATACGTGCATGTAAAAAACGATATGTGCCCTTTTAATACCTCTTTATATACTTGAATGGAAAGTGTTCTAAAGCACTCTAACTTTTAATAAATTTTGTTAAAAAAACGACCGATATGTTCTTTGGCATCTATACGATGTATCGGTCCGTACCGGCTCGTTCCGACTTATTTACAGCGGGCAGCAATAAGAAACATGTATACAAAGTTTCATGAAGGTAGCTCAAAAAGGGAGGCAAAAACTTTTCTTTGCAAAAAATAAGAAAAGTTCGATCTCCCCCACCATGACACGCATGCATGCGGAATCGAACCCCGGACCCATTACCTAAGAGGTCCACCACTTCTCCATTCGACCATTAGGCCATTACGCAAATTTTGCCAAAGTTACATTATGAGACCATTCGGAAATTCTTGCACGACAAAAACAAAGTCTGAATGCACGATGCGTGTTGTTGTTGCTATTTATTCTCATAACTTAAACATACAATTAAATAAAAAATAAAAATAAAAAAATATAAGAAAAAGCTCCGCTCTAACAATCACACACAGCCGACAGCGCTGCTTACAGCTATGGAAAACGTTAAGCTGAATAACTGCTGTGTTTATTATCCGATTGTTACCAAATTTTTAGGGATCATCCGGCTAGCTATAGTTATCATATAAACCGAAAATGAACAATATGGCATCAAATTGGGCGTGGCCTAAATCCAAAATAAACCTGAGCAGCATTCAATAATAACACATACTGTCACCAAATTTGGTAGTTCTAGCTCTTATAATAGCTGAGATCTAGATTTTAACATGGACAGACAGACAGACAGACAGACGGACAGACGGACATGGCTATATCGACTCGGCTGTTGATCCTGAGCCAGAATATATATACTTTATGGGGTCGGAGGTGTCTCCTTCTGCCTGTTACATACATTTTCGGTTTGAACGGTTTTAAGTTATAATACCCTTCTACTCTATGAGTAGCGGGTATAAAATGCTGCGCTCTAACAATCGCACACAGCTGATTTAAGAGACTGTCATTTCTCCACTTGTTAACTAAGTTCATTGTGAGCCAGTTTTCTAAATCTTATTTTTTTTATAACCTTGAAAAATCCATTGTCTTATACAGTCAACTCTTGACTGTAGCCATTCTTACTTGTTTATTAGTTTCCGCATTGGTGGTAGGAAGAAGTCGGGGTGCTCTTCTGTTGATACCGCCGTGTTGTCGTACTTTATTTTATTGATTTGTAATGTGCAATTGTTATACTTTATTATAGCTGATCCATTGATATTAGTTATGGTCTGGTTGGAGGAGATGATTGGGAGGTTGTTCCCGTTAAATACAAATATGAAGCCTTTTTTCTGGTTCGAACACATCAGTCGTGAGTCCCGTTTCCTTTGTGTCGTAGTAGCTGGTCTTATTTTGGATAAGTTGTCCCAGGTAAGTATTATTTTTAAGATTATTGATGGAATCGATTTCGCAGACGAATTGTTCTTATATTACAGGGCATTTATACATTGTTAAAAACATACTATTACTTTTGTTATTATATATTAAGTACTTAGGTGCTATTACAAAATGTGTGGAATTTATTGGAAGTGGAATTAATCTTGCCATTTCGTAGTTAGAATTTAGAAAAATAGGAATTTTGATACTGAAAATAATTTTGTCTTGGTAATTAAGTGTGTTCATTTTTAACAGATTATAAATGTGTTTCTCGGATTTCATTGTGTAGTTCTGGGTTTTAAAAATTTGTTTGATTTTAGTTATTTCTGTCTTATCTAAAATGAGTTTTGGAATAACATTAAGTTTGGCAAGCAGTGTACTTTCTATAATGTCGCTAAGGGACTAAGTAATAAATCTATATTATAGTTAAGCCTATTTATATATTGTAGTTTCTTTATTTCTTCTTCATTATTATATATTTTTTGTAGATTGTATTTTGAGTGTTTTCAGAGAAGTTTTTAATCAAATTCTGTTCATTGTTAAAATGTCTTGTTAGATTTTTGAACCGTAGTTGAACTTCATCATTAAACGAGTTCTGTATTTTGAAGTTATCTGAGATGGTGGCGGACTGGCTTTACAAGTGGTTAATTTCTGTTTCTATATTCTTTGCTTCATTGGCGTCCATGTTGCCAGTGACGACTTTGACTAAACTACCTAACCCGTTAATAAGACCTCTTTTGTGGCTTGAAAAGGGTGTTAGTGCGTCTATTTTACTTTGAGTTTGGGCGAGTTTAGCATTTAGTATTGATATAGAGTCGGTGAGTGTTTCATCGTGTCTTAGGGTATCGATAGTGTGGTATAATTATACCCGCTACTCATAGAGTAGAAGGGTATTATAACTTTGTTCAAACCGAAAATGTATGTAACAGGCAGAAGAAGACACTTTCGACCCCATAAAGTATATATATTCTAAAGTATATATTATAAGAGCTAGGACTACCAAATTTGGTGACAATATGTGTTATTATTGCACGCTGATCAAGTTTACTTTGGATTTTGGCCACGCCCCCTTCCGCCCACGTAAATCGAAAAAACATTGATTACAAGCGCAATTTTGATGCCATATTGTTCATTTTCGGTTTACATGATAACTATAGCTAGCTAAATGATCTCTGAAAATTTGGTAACAATCGGATAATAAACACAGAAGTTATTCAGCTTAACGTTTTCCAAAGCTTTAAGCAGCGCTGCTTGCAGCATTGTTCCGAATCGTGTGTGCGTGTACGGTGGTGAAATGGGTTAAGTTGTGGACTGCAAAGCGAACGAAAGTAGTATTATGCATTTACGGGTTCGAGTCCCGCCCGCATCAAAAATTAAATGTGTGCAAAAATGTTTTTTTTTTATTTTAGATTTTGACTTTGCATAAATATTGTAAGTCCATAGCCTTTTACGGTCAAAATATGATTGTAGCCGTTTTTTTTTTGTTCCGCAAATAAATGATGTACGAGCAGCTGGGTAGCGGGTATATTACAGTCGAGCACACTCGAATGTAGCTTTCTTACTTGTTTTTCAATACAGTTGGTGTATTCGGACAGGTCGATTATGTGGCTAGTTTTTTAAAGTTTCCTATCACTTAGCGGCACTTTTGCTAAGAGGTTGGTACTATTAAAATTGTGGACGGAGATAGATTGGTATGCCCCATGGCAAGATCTGGAATGCAGGTGGAAGGGTTTAAGTCATTTGGAGGTTTGAATATTTTCCTAATTTTATGTCGTTGCAAAATTCTACTCCTTGGTTGTGTATTAGTTTTTTGGGTAGTCCAAATTGACTGAAAAAGTTTTTGATTACTTTAGTGCAATTACCGATACCGTTTCTATTTGGAATGGGGTTGACAGCTGCGAATTTTGAGAACTTTTCTATGATTGTCAGGTTAAAATTATTGTTAATAGTGTAGATATCTATGTGTATTATGTCAAGGGGTTTCGTTGGGGTTTCTGGGGTTTCAAATACAATATTTTGTGGTTGCCTGTCGTATTTGTGCTTTAGACAGGTTTTGCAATTCCTAATTAATTCGGAGATTTTGTTTTTCATATTGGGGAAGTAGGTTTCTCGTTTGAGGTGAAGGAATGTTTCATCTATGACTCTGTGATTGCTATTAGTGTGATATTCGTGAATGAATTTATTTTGTTCGGGGTTTCCTACGATTTCGTGGAGAAGTGATTTGCATCTGATAATAAAGTGTTTATTGTGTGCAAAATTCGTTAAGAATGCTTTTTCGATTAATGCGGAATTATTATCGTCTGCCAAGAATGCGCAAATCCTGTTAGGTTTTAGGGTTCCTTTCAAGATTTTATCAATATTGTCGAGTTGGCCTGGAGTACCAATAGCAATACCATGGATTTTAAAAAATACATGGTCCTAAGTGCTTGTCGAAATGTGCGTAACAGGTAGAAGGAGGCATCTGCGACCCCATAAAGTATATATATTCTTACTCAGGATCACTAGCCGAGTCGATTAAGCCATATCTGTCCGTCTGTCTGTCTGTCTGTCTATATGAACGCCTGTATCTCAGAAACTAAAAAGCTAGAGCGACCAAATTGGGTGACAACACTTATGTGAATCATACGCTGTAAAATTTTTATTAAAATTTGGGCCACGCCTACTTCTGCCCCCGCAAATCGGAAAACCGTATTGCAAGCCCCTATATCTCAGAAACTAAAAAAGCTAGAGCCACCAAATTTGGTGACAACACTTATGTGAATCATACGCTGTAAAATTTTTCTTAAAATTTTGGAGACGCCTACTTCCGCCCCCGCAAATCGAAAAACCGTATTGCAAGCGCCCATATCTTAGAAACTAATAAAGATAGAGCCAACAAAATTTGGTGACAACACTTATGTGAATCATACGCTGTAACATTTTTATTAAAATTTGGGACACGCCTACTTCCGCCCCCGCAAATCGATAAACCGTATAGCAAGCGCAATAATAAAGCTAGAGTATTCAGTTTTGGTGTGAATGATAACTATCACCACCTAAACGATCGCTGAAAATTTGGTTCCGATCGGATAATGAACATAAAAGTTATTCAACGTTTCATATAGATTTGCACTGCGCCCATTGCAAGCAAGCAAGCAGGGTCTTTACCAAGCAGTGTTTTTATACCCGCTACTCATAGAGTAGAAGGGTATTATAACTTTGTTCAAACCGAAAATGTATGTAACAGCCAGAAGGAGACACCTCCGACCCCATAAAGTATATATATTCTGGCTCAGGATCAACAGGCGAGTCGATATAGCCATGTCCGTCTGTCCGTCTGTCTGTCTGTCTGTGTGTCCGTCTGTCCGTCTGTCTGTCCGTGTGAAAATCTAGATCTCAGCTATTATAAGAGCTAGAACTACCAAATTTGGTGATAGTATGTATCATTATTGCACGCTGATCAAGTTTATTTTGGATTTTGGCTACGCCCCCTTCCACCCCTGTAAATCGAAAAAATTGATTAAAAGCGCAATTTTGATGCTATATTGTTCATTTTTGGTTTACATGATAACTATAGCTAGCCAGATGATCTCTGAAAATATGGTAACAATCGGATAATAAACACAGAAGTTATTCAGCTTAACGTTTTACATAGCTGTAAGCAGCTCTGCCGGCAGCGCAAATTCTTTATTTGTACAGGAAATAATAAGAATGCCTTACAATGCTAATTTTTGCAGTTGTTGTAGTGGAAAAGCGATGAACTCCTGAACCGACAGGCTCGTGGTTCGATTCCCAGTTCTTGCCGCTTAAGCTTTTTCTTTTTTTAGACCATAGATTTTAAAAAAATACATGGTCTATTGTGTTTGCCGAAATGTGCGTAACAGGTAGAAGGAGGCATCTGCGACCCCATAAAGTATATATATTCGTGCTCAGAATCACTAGCCGAGTCGATTAGGCCATGTCTGTCTGTCCGTCTGTCCGTCTGTATGAACGCCTATATCTCAGAAACTAAAAAAGCTAGCGCCAGCGAATTTGGTGACAACACTTATTTGATTCATACGCTGTAAAATTTTTATTAAAATTTGGGCCACGCCCCCTTCCGCCCCCGCAAATCGAAAAAACATTGATAACAAGTGCAATTTTGATGCCATATTGTTCATTTTCGGTTTACATAATAACTCTAGCTAGGCAGATGCCGGCAGCGCTGCTTGCAGCATTGTGCCGAATCGTGTGTGCGTGTACGGTGGTGAAATGGGTTAAGTTGTGGACTGCAAAACGAACAGTACTATTATGCATTTACGGGTTCGAGTCCCGCCCGCATCAAAAATTAAATGTGTGCAAAAATGTTTTTTTTTTTATTTTAGATTTTGACTTTGCATAGATATTATAAGTCCATAGCCTTTTACGGTCAAAATTTGATTGTAGCCGTTTTTTTGTTCCGCAAATAAATGATGTACGAGCAGCTGGGTAGCGGGTATATTACAGTCGAGCACACTCGACTGTAGCTTTCTTACTTGTTTTTCTTTGAAAAACACGTTTACCAATAACAGTTTTCTAAATCTGATTTTTTATGCCCGCTACTCATAGAGTAGAAGGGTATTATAACTTTGTTCAAACTGAAAATGTATGTAACAGGCAGAAGGAGACACCTCCGACCCCATAAAGTATATATATTCTGGCTCAGGATCAACAGCCGAGTCGATATAGCCATGTCCGTCTGTCCGTCTGTTTGTCCGTCTCTCTGTCCGTGTAAAAATCTAGATCTCAGCTATTATAAGAGCTAGAACTACCAAATTTTGTGACAGTATGTGTTATAATTGCACGCTGATCAAGTTTATTTTGGACTTTGGACAGGCCCCCTTCCGCCCCTGTAAAACGAAAAAAATTGATTTCAAGCGCAATTTTGATGCCGTGTTGTTCATTTTCTGTTTATATGATAACTATAGCTAGCCAGATGATCTCTGGAAATTTGGTAACAATCGGATAATAAACACAGAAGTTATTCAGCTTAACGTTTTCCATAGCTGTAAGCAGCGCTGCCGGCAGCGCAAATTCTATATTTGTACAGGAAATAACAAGAATGCCTTACAATGCAAATTTTTGCAGTTGTTTGATAACAGCGTCAGTAGCTTAGTGGAAAAGCGATGAACTCCTGAACCGACAGGCCCGTGGTTCGATTCCCAGTTCTTGCCGCTTAAGCTTTTTCTTTTTTTAGACCATGGATTTTAAAAAAATACATGGTCTATTGTGTTTGCCGAAATGTTCGTAACAGGTAGAAGGAGGCATCTGCGACCCCATAAAGTATATATATTCGTGCTCAGAATCACGAGCCGAGTCGATTAAGCTATGTCCGTCTGTCCGTCTGTCCGTCGGTATGAAAGCCTATATCTCAGAGACTAAAAAATTTTATTCAAATTTGGGCCACGTCTATTTCCGCCCCCGCACTTCGAAAAACCGTATTGCAAGCGCGTATATCTTAGAAACTCAAATAGCTAGAGCCACCAAATTTGGTGAAAACACTTATGTGCATCATACGCTGTACAATTTTTATTAAAATTTGGGACACGCCTACTTCCGCCCCGCAAATCGATAAACCGTATAGCAGGCGCAATAATAAAGCTAGAGTATTCAGTTTTGGTGTGAATGATAACTATCACCACCTAAACTATCTCTAAAAATGTTGTTGTTTTCTAAATCTGATTTTTTTTCAAAACCTTGAAAAATCGATGGTCTTATACAGTCAACACTTGACTGTAGCTTACTTGTTTTTTTATACATATATGAGTGTTTTGTATGTTTGTTAAGGCGGTTTATGTATTGTAATAGGACTTTTGTTGTAATCACTTTTAGATATTTCTGCACATCATTATCACTCTTTTTCCACAACTACTTACAATAAAATTAATACAAAGTTTAATAGAGTATTTTCCATTCCAGTTTTCCGGCTGCGCCAGTTACCTCCGGGAAGCTTCGCGGGGTATTGTAACACAGAGAAGAGAGGAGTTGTATGATCTAGAAAGTAGCCACGGGCTGTCTCCAGGGAATTTATTTATTTATTTATTTAATTTAATTTATTTATTTATTTAATTTAAAGTCAACTCATAGCAGTCGACGTAAGAGTTACAGAGAAACAGATAAAAAATTTATGTATAAAGAAAAACGACTTAACAAAAGCAGTTTTGATTAAAGCTAAGAAAATTAATTTTATGCATAAATTTATAGATTTTAATTTTTTAAGAAATTTTAAAACGGAAAATAAAATATTTTAATTATAAAATTTAATATATTATAATTTAATTTATTTTAATTCCGGGGAAAAAACAAAAAGTCTAGCCGATCCAACATTTGTTGCAATGGATTGGGGAAAACCCAGAAAAACCCAATCAGATCAGAAAAGTTAATATTAGTTATTAGTATGAAGTGTTAATGAGTTAAAAATAGAAATTTTTATATTAGAAAGAGAGGACTCTAAGTTGAAAAGTCTAAAAAGTTTATTATATTGATCGCAGAGAAGACGGAAAGGGTCATGCAAGCTGTAACTACTAGAACAAAAGTCTAATGACAATAGCTGAAAATTACGGGTAACTCTAGAGGGAATACTAATTTTAAGTTGCCTAAGTAAGGAAGGGGAATCGACCTCAAATCTTATAAGTTTTATGATAAACAAGACACTTAACATAATACGACGGTTAGCTAAAGAAGGAAGGCTAATTAAAAGAAGCCGATTCTGTTAAGGTGGTAAATCTACTCCTGGCACCCAGTTGAAACTTCGTAAAGCAAAAAGAAGAAACTGCTTTTGAACAGACTCAATTCTGTCTTGATAAATTTGATACTGCGGGGACCACACGCAAGAACCATATTAAAGAATTGGACGTACAAGAGAAGTAAAAAGTAACTTGGTTGTAAAGGGATCATTAAATTCTTTGGCACATCTTTTAATGAAACCAAGTACACGAAAAGCCTTGATAACAATGTGTGTAACGTGTCGATCAAATTTCAATTTCTGATCAAAGAGAATATCTAAATCATTTACTTCAGATATTCTTAAAAGTTGAGTTAAATTAAAGGAATAGTTCATGACTTTATGGTTTCCTCTGTAAAATGACATAACTTTACATTTAGAACAGTTAAGATGTAGTAGGTTATGACTACACCAGGCAAAAAACATGTCAAGATCCATTTGAAGAAAGTTTAAAGTTTTGTCATTATACGTCAGACAAAGTTTAACGTCATCAGCGTACATAAGGATAGATGATTGTGTTGGTACAGAATAATAAAAAGGTTAAAAAGTAGAGGGCCAAGATGAATACCCTGAGGAACCCCAGATGTAACAAATATAAGCTTAGATTGGCAAGAGTTAAAAAGGAGTATTTGCGTCCTCTTAGTTAAATAATTAGATATCCACAAAATAAGTTTGTGTGGAAAACCAATGAGATCTAAATTATGAAGCAATAGGTTATGATTAACGGAGTCAAATGCTTTACTGAAATCTTTGTAGACCACATCAGTTTGCATTTTTCTCCGAAATCCTTTGGTAATAGTTGAGGAAAACTCAAGAAGACTTGTAGTTGTGGATCTAAATTTGACAAATCCATGCTGATAAGGGGAAAGAACGGACTTACACATATGTGTTAATTGTGCAGTCAAGATATTTTCAAAAATTTTAGGCAATTTTAAAAGGTATAGAGAAGGAATCCTTCCATATAGGCGGAAAGTAACTCATGGCTACGGACAAGTCAAGCAACTTAAATATAGGCTTACAAATAGTATCAGCACAGAATGTAAGTATACATGCTGGAACACCATCAGGACCGGCAGAAAATACAGGCTTAGAGGATTTAAGATAGCTTAGTAAAGAGATTTCCTTAATAGAAGGGTAAAAAAAGGAGCTGGAATTATTTAAGGAATACGGGTATGGGTGTAAAGTTAGCTCCAACAAAGATATAACGAGAATAGTCAGAAGGACTTCCAGTAGATTTAAACTTTTTAAAATATCTGGGTTTCAAATTTTTTAAAACCATCAATTCACGAGAAAACCAAGGTGGCCTATCATACTTAACTGGGTAAGCATTGGGAACACATTGATCAAAAAATGAATTGATAGATTTATAAAAATATGAGATACAAATATCCAAATCTGAACACAAATAAAAAGTAGACCAATCTTGATTTAAAATCAAATTGTTAAGCTTAATGAAATTGGTCTTGCGAAAGCAGCGAGACTTTAATTTGGAAAGAGAATTTTCAGTTTGCACAAGAGTAGGCAATTTTAATGACAAATCTAATGTAGGATGATAAGGATCTTCAGGTAAAACTAAAGAATCACTTCTAGAAATAGTGTTTTGCAACATTACATCAGATGAAAAGATAAGATCAAGCATTCTACCATTTAGGTTAGGAATATTATTAATTTGAAATAATGAAAGTTCAGAAAGTCCTATAAGAAATTTATCAAAGCTAGAGGGAACCAAGAAATCTGATTGAGAGGTCCATGCAACTTCTGGTAGATTAAAATCACCAAAAACTAAAAGAAAATCCTTATCAGGTAGCTTGGATGCAACAGACTGGATAGAGGAAAGATGTTCAAGGTAGATGGAAACATCTGAAGAAGGGGGAATATAAGAGCAAGTAATGTATATTGAAATTTGACATACTGACACTTTAACACAGATAAATTTTGGGCAAACATTTAACAGTTGTTCAACAGATAAATCAGACCTAGCAGCTTTAAGCACGCCTCCACCAGTTCGACCTAAACGGTCGCATCTGAAGGAAGTGTACTTATCTGTAAAGAGTGAGATACTGAGTACATCTGGTTTCAACCAAGTTTCAGTAAATATTTAAATATGGTAATTAAAAGAGACACAATCAATAAACAATTTAGAGAGTTTAGTGTTTAGTCCTCTAACATTTTGATAAGCAATAAAAAGAGAAGATGGATTTAGTTTTTTGATGTTCCACTCGAAGACGGGACACTGGAAACTACTGGCAAAGAAACTGAGGGACGAGTTTTTTGTTTAGGAGTATCTCATTAACAATTAAATCAGGGGGCCAAAAATTTACACTACAGACTTTTTTAAAGCTGTCTCCAGGAATATTAATGAAATGAACTCTGAATGCAACTTAAAAAACGAAGCCCGCAAACGAGCACCGTTCAATTTGGTCTGCCTCAGGGTCTTACGTATGTTAAATTAACCTACGCGAACACCAAAAAAAAAAAAAAAAAATTAAAGTAGGAAAGAAATTTATAAACATAACAAAAACAACAAGTAAGAAAGCTACAGTCGAGTGTGCTCGACTGTAATATACCCGCTACCCAGCAACGCTGCCGGCAGCGGGGCCAAAATCCAAAATAAACTTGATCAGCGTGCAATAATAACACATACTATCACCAAATGTGGTAGTTCTAGCTTTATAATAGCTGAGATCTAGATTTTCACACGGACGGACAGACAGACAACTGGTACGTAACTTAACCCTAGTCCCACATAATTAGGGGCTCAACCTAAAAAACACAAAAATTCAGACACAACGTAAAGAAAAACAATAATTCTAAATCGGTGTAGTAAAAATATATATGGTATAACAATCGTCAATTTAAAGAATAATTTCATCATATTGCGTTTGCAGCAACTTCAAGAATAACGGGATAACAGAATAAAAAACGCATGTAGATTGTGGCGCCGCGCGCGAAATAAGAAAGCCAAAATGTGACTAGAAGAATACGATGATAAAAAAGCTAACATCATCAGATTAGCGCTTTCAAATGCAATTGTAATTATCTTCCTTAATTTAAAAGGCACAGTAATAAAATTTTTTACGGTGATTAATCTAAAAGGTTGATATAAGTTTTTGTGAAAATGGGAAGAGGAAGGGTCCAATCTTTGGAGGAACAAGTAAGAAAGCTACATTCGAGTGTGCTCGACTGTAATATACCCGCTACCCAGCTGCTCGTACATCATTTATTTGCGGAACAAAAAAAAACGGCTACAATCATATTTTGACCGTAAAAGGCTATGGACTTGCAATGTTTATGCAAAGTTAAAATCTAAAATAAAAAAAAAAAAAATTTTTGCACACATTTAATTTTTGATGCGGGCGGGACTCGAACCCGTAAACGCATAATAGTACTGTTCGTTTTGCAGTCCACAACTTAACCCATTTCTCCACCGAACACGCACACACTATTCGGCACAATGCTGCAAGCAGCGCTGCTTACTACTAAGGACATAACTTCTGTGTTTATTATCCGATTGTTACCAAATTTTCAGAGATCATCTGGCTAGCTATAGTTATCATGTAAACCGAAAATGAACAATGTGGCATTAAAATGCGCTTGTAATCAATGTATTTTCGATTTACAGGGGCGGAAGGGGGCGTGGCCAAAATCCAAAATAAACTTGATCAGCGTGCAATAATAACACATATTGTCACCAAATTTGGTAGTCCTAGCTCTTATAATAGCTGAGATCTAGATTTTCACACGGACAGACAGACGGACAGACGGACAGACAGACAGACGGACAGACGGACATGGCTGTATCGACTCGGCTGTTGATCATGATCCAGAATATATACACCATTTATGGGGTCGGAGGTGTCTCCTTCTGCCTGTTACATACATTTTCGGTTTAAACAAAGTTATAATACCCTTTTACTCTAAAAGTAGCGGGTATAATTATTTGCGGAACAATAAAGAACAGCTACAATCATATTTTAACCGTAAAAGGCCATGGACTTACAATATTTATGCAAAGTCAAAATCCAAAATAAAAAAAAATAGTGTTTTGCACACATTTAATTTTTAATCCGGGTGGGACTCGAACCCGTAAATGCATAGTAGTTCTGTTCGTTTTGCAGTCCACAACTTAACCCAATTCACCACCGTACACGCACACACGATTCGGCATAATGCTGCAAGCAGCGCTGTCACTTCTCCACTTGTTAACTAAATTCATTGTGAGCCATTAAAAAAATTTTAAATAAAATGCACGACCACAAATTAGTGCATAATCAAAAATTAAAGTATAAGTTCTTAAAAGAAAAGAAATATCTTAGGCGGCATGAACTGGGAATCGAACCAAGGGCTCGTCGGTTCAGGAGTTCATCGCTTTTCCACTAAGCTACTGACGCTGTTATCCAACAACTGCAAAAATTTGCATTGTAAGGCATTCTGTACAAATAAAGAATTTGCGCTGCCGGCAGCGCTGCTTACAGCTATGGATAACGTTAAGCTGAATAACTTCTGTGTTTATTAACCGAACTAACATCTCGCGGTGATATTGACAATAATTCATTAATGGAATACATGATTGATGGCATAAACGATTTAAGTGTAAACAACTCAATTTTGTATGATGCAAATAATTTAAAAGAATTTAAACAAAAACTCAAGTGCTACGAAACAATACGTAACAAGTAAGAAAGCTACATTCGAGTGTGCTCGACTGTAATATACCCGCTACCCAGCTGCCCGTACATCAAAATTATTTGCGGAACAATAAAGAACAGCTACTCATATTTGCATTTGCACACATAAAATTTTTCATTTTGCAGTCCACAACTTAACCCATTTCACCACCGTACACGCACACACTATTCGGCACAATGCTGCAAGCAGAGCTGGCGGCAAAAGGAGTAAAAAGTATTGAAAACCTGTAACTTTTATTCAGGTGCCAAAAAATTCCGAGATTTATCACTTAAAGAGTAAAAATAATAATTCTACTTGTTGAAGACTATAAATCGAATACGTGCATGTAAAAAAACGATATGTGCCCTTTTCATACCTCATTATATACTTGAATGGAAAGTGATCTAGAGCACTCTAACTTTTAATAAATTTTGTTAAAAAAAACGACCGATAGGTTCTATGGCATCTATACGATGTATCGGTCCGTACCGGCTCGTTCCGACTTATTTACAGCGGGCAGCAATAAGAAACATGTATACAAATTTGGTAGTTCTAGCTCTTATAATAGCTGAGATCTAGATTTTCACACGGACAGACAGACGGACAGACGGACAGACAGACAGACAGACAGACGGACAGACGGACAGACGGACATGGCTATATCGTCTCGGCTGTTGATCCTGAGCCAGAATATATATACTTTATGGGGTCGGAGGTGTCTCCTTCTGCCTGTTACATACATTTTCGGTTTGAACAAACTTATAATACCCTTCTACTCTATGAGTAGCGGGCATAAAAAATCAGATTTAGAAAACTGTTGTTGGTAAACGTGTTTTTCAAAGAAAAACAAGTAAGAAAGCTACAGTCGAGTGTGCTCGACTGTAATATACCCGCTACCCAGCTGCTCGTACATCATTTATTTGCGGAACAAAAAAACGGCTACAATCATATTTTGACTTTAAAAAGCTATGGACTTATAATATCTATGCAAAGTCAAAATCTAAAATAAAAAAAAAACATTTTTGCACACATTTAATTTTTGATGCGGGCGGGACTCGAACCCGTAAATGAATAATAGTACTGTTCGTTTTGCAGTCCACAACTTAACCCATTTCACCACCGTACACGCACACACGATTCGGCACAATGCTGCAAGCAGCGCTGCCGGCAGCGCTGCTTACAGCTGTGGAAAACGTTAAGCTGAATAACTTCTGTGTTTATTATTCGATTGTTACCGGAGATCATCTGGCTAGCTATAGTTATCATATAAACCGAAAATGAACAATATGGCATCAAAATTACGCTTGTAATCAATGTTTTTTCGATTTACGGGGGCGGAAGGGGGCGTGGCCAAAATCCAAAATAAACTTGATCAGCGTGCAATAATAACACATATTGTCACAAAATTTGGTAGTCCTAGCTCTTATAATAGCTAAGATCTAGATTTTCACACGGACAGACAGACGGACATGGCTATATCGACTCGGCTGTTGATCCTGAGCCAGAATATATATACTTTATGGGTCGGAGGTGTCTCCTTCTGCCTGTTGCATACATTTTCGGTTTGAACAAAGTTATAATACCCTTCTACTATATGAGTAGCGGGTATAAAAAATATCAGTCTGACCGCCGTTATGATAAAAATAAAGTTGACAATGAAAAAGAAAATAAAATAAATAAAAATGGTCATGAAGTAAAATGTTTTAATTTTGGTGAGAAAGGACACACATCTAATAACTGCGCCGATAAACTTAAAGGAAAAAAATGTTTCAAGTGCAACAATTTCGGGCACATTTCTAAAGAATGTCAAAGTTCAAGAAACAAATCAAAAATTGCAAATAAAAAGATAGCTGATGACTCAATGATTTGATTGATACGGGAAGTAAACATAATATAATGACGGTGGAAACCTATAAAAACTTAAATGCTAAACTTACCGAAACTAATGTATATCTTATTGGATTCGGAAATAAGAATAACAAAGACAGAGTGAAACCTTTTGGTAAAATTGAACAATTTTTATAATAGACCACGAAGAAATTATCAGTAATTTTTTGGTATTAAGCACAGAGCTTCTAGACGTTGATTTAATCCTCGGTGAATAGTTTTGCAAACAAGCAGAAATCAAAATAAAGCGTAATGGAATAACGATAATAATAATAATAGACACTAGTGAAGAGATTGAACTAAATATCGATGAAAGGGCAAGTCAACAAATAAAAAGTAAAGTCGTTAACCTGATAAACAATTATAAACCGATTCAAACTAAAACAACACAAATTCAAATGCGCATAACATTAAACGAAGACACGCCGATATTTTCACGACCTCATCGATTGCCCTACTCCGAGAGATGCATTGTGGACAACCAGATTGAAGAATGGCTCAGAGACGATATTATTCAGAGATCGGAATCAGAATACACCAGCCCAGTTTTGTTGGTGCGAAAACGCGATGGATCGACTCTGCATAGATTACAGACGCATCAATAAACTGATTATACGAGACCATTTCGATCGAAGATCAACTGGATCGACTACAAGACGCTAAAATTTTTATCTCAAAAACGGATTTTATCATGTTGAGTTCCGTTTGGTTTATCCAACTCTCCGAGCGTTTTCCAACGACACGTTAATGCAGTATTTAGAGATCAGACAACTCAAGGTATAGCTTTACCTTATATTGATGATGTCAAAATACCAGCGAAAGACGAAGCGATAAAAAAAACTGGAAATAGTTATTCAAAGATGTGCAGAATGTGGTCTATTGCTAAACATAAAAAATTGTAATTTCCTAAAGAGTAAAATAGAATTTCTTGGCTATATAATCGAAAACAAAAAAATAAGTCTTTCTGACGAAAAAACGAAAGTTGTTAGTAATCTCATTCAACCACGAAATAATAAAGAATTGTTGAGTTTTCTAGGACTTGGGTATTTCCGAAGGTTTATACCAGGATTTGCAAGTATTGCGATGCATCTTACCGATCTTACAAAGCAAGATGCAAAGTTTCAGATGACTGAAAAAGCTTTATTTGCAATCAAAAAGTTAAAAGATATTATAACAAAGAAGCCAGTATTAAAGATTTACCACCAACAACACGAGACAGAATTGCATACAAATGCATACAGAAGGATATGGAGCGGTCCTTTTACAAAAATCACCTGACGATGACCTGATGCACCCTGTATATTATATGAGCAATAAAACGTCCGAAGCTGATAGAAAGCTGTCTAGTTATCATTTGGAAATTCTTGCAGTTATAGAAGTAGATTTCGTGTTTATCTTCAAGGTATTCGTTTCAAACTTATGTATAACAGATTGTAACGCCTTTGCAAAAACGTTGGACAAAAAGAATCTCTTATCTACACGAGTTGCTCGACGGGTCCTCTTGCTACAGGAATTCAATTACGAAATTGAACACAGGAGTGGAACACGAATACGTCACGTCGATGCTTTAAGCCGACACCCGATCATGATTATAAAGGACGACACCGTACATAGCAAAATAAAATATGTGCAAAATCAAGATGACGAATTACATGCGATTATGGACATCCTCACAGAGAAGACATCACACAACGGATATTTAATGAAATTCGGTATTTTGCACAAAGTGGTCAACAACTATGAACTAATTGTAGTTCCTCTTGGAATGCAAAACGAAATCATAAAGCAAGCGCATGAAAGAGGACATTTTTCCGTTAAAAAAAAAGAGCTGTTAACTTAAGACTTTTATATTCCCAGACTTGACGAAAAAATACCAAAGCATATTAGTCACTTTATTCCCTGTATTGTGTCTAATAGGAAACAAGGCAAGAAGGAAGGTGAACTCAATCCAATTCCGAAAAACGAGCAGCTACTTCAGACGTATCATAAAGACTTTTTTGAACCCTTGGAATCTACACACAAACAGTATAAGCACATACTTGCCATAATAGTAGATTTACCAAGTTCTGTTGGTTGTATCCTACAAAGACGACGGCAGCGATTGAAGTTACGACGATTCTTAGAACGCAGAGTATGACCTTTGGGAATCCAACGCTTATAATTTCCGACCGAGAAGCTGCTTTCACTTCAGAAGAGTTTAAGCAATACTGCGAAGATGAAGGAATCAAACATCACAACAGGATTACCACGTGCTAACGGACAAGTGGAGAGACTCAATGCGATCATTGTACCCGTTTTAGCTAAACTTGCTATAGACGACCCCTGCAAATTGTACAAGTTTGTTCATAAGGTTCAGCAAAATATAAATTCAACATTTTGTCGAAGTACCCTAAAGACGCATTTGAACTCCTTATTGGTATCAAGATGCGGACAAAAACTGATGTGGATATACAAAGTATAATACACGACGAGATGATCCAGATTTTTGACGACAACCGAAAATCCGACGACAAGCAAAACAGCAAATTATCAAAATGCAGAATGAAAATAAACATTCCTATAATTTACGACGCAAGACGGCCAACACATACAAGCTAGGAGAGCTAGTTGCCATCAAGCGTACACAACTAGGTGGTGGACTTAAGCTGAAGCCCAAATACCTAGGCCTGTACAAAATCATCAAAGTAAAGACGAACAACACTTATGACGTAATTAAAGATGCAACATTTAGCGATGGACCAAAGAAGACGACGACGTGTGCTGAATATATGAAGCCCTGGATGAGCATGAACGAGACGCATTCGAGGCGAATGTAGTTTAGGATGGCCGAGTTGTGGGTATGATCTGGCAACGCCGAGTCAGATGGCCTAAGCAACAGTCGACGGACTGGCAACGACGTAAATGTTTAAGAAGAAGAGCGGATAGTTCTCGATGACGGCGCGAAGAGTTAAGCCGTGATGAGTAAAGACGTGAAAGAGCAAGGCTGACGCTCAATCAATCAATAAATAACGACAATATTGAAGAATAAAAATATTAACTACAATTACTTTGAATAACTAATTATAAGGAACATACATTGAAGTAATACAAATAAAAATATTTAATTTAATATTAATAACCATCGTGTATCTGACACAACAACTGAAACTTAACTTAACCCTAGTCCCATAAGAATATTTATACTTTATGGGGTTGCAGATTCATTGTTCCTTCTGATACGCACATTTAGACAAACATAATAAATTTTATTAAAATCCACGGTCCAAAAAAACCTTAACTGAAAGCAAAGGGTAGGGAGAAATTAAAAGAAAAGTTTAGCAGACACTTGATATCCTGAGCCTGCATGTTGCGCACTTAATGTACCTTTGTGGCGTGCGTCAGTAAAATAGCCAAATTATTTTGATTTACCGGCAGCAGAACAACAGATAACACATGATAAAACATGGGCGGGGGGAATAAAAGAACTTTTATGGCCAGCACAGAAGCCGTCGTGACAACGTGCTGGCCCAGATACATGTAAATACATAATGTATGTATGTATATACCCTCTGATATAGCCATATTTACATAACTCTGCCGCAGCTTGAGGGACAAAATAGGCCGTTAAGGTTTCCTGTGGATGGTTTCCAATGGATTTTTAAAGATCATGAAAAAGTCAGATTGCGAAAACTGTTATTGGTAAACGCGTTTTTCAACGAAAAAAAAACATATCATTTTCAGTAAGACGCCAAGCAGCCCAAGCAGGTGAAAAAAACTGCTTGGAGAAAGCACTGCTTGCTTGCTTGCAGTGGGCGAGGTGTAAATCTATGTGGAACGTTAAATAACTTTTATGTTACATTATCCGATCGGAACGAAATTTAGCGATCGTTTGGGTGGTGATAATTATTATACACACCAAAACTGAATCGCGACGAGGATGTCACAATATCTTGCAAAGGCATAAGCAGCAGTTTATGATCCGATCGGCCTGCAATTTAGAATATATATGTAGGAGGGTCGATGACCGTCTCTTTTACTTTAATTTAAACACCATGGATTTAGTTAAGTTTTTATAATATATTAGTTTATTACTAATTGTGAAATTAAATGGGTTTTAAATTATTTAAAATTGATGAGCTTGAGTACACAACCTACACAACTGACTCTCTCAAATCGACTTCTCTTTTCAATAGATCTTAAGAACATAAAATACTGCGATTGCAGTGTTGCATCACAACTTCCTTATCCGATAATATTTAATTAAAACTGTATGCCGCTTCTAGTGTTGCGAAGCGTCCCACATTCTGCCATACTGACTTTTCATTCGGCTCGAATAATGTATTTTGCGACATTTCATGTACAGGCTCCCATTTTTTCATGTACTCTGCTATTGTTAGAATTTTTGCTGGCCCTTTATAGTCACCAATTTGCTCTACCTCGTATCTACCATGCGGTAGAACCTTAACTATTTTATACGCACCAAAAAATTTTTACTTAAGCTTTAAACCTGAACCGTATTGCGTTCTTTTAGCTACTAATTCATTCAATTTATATTTATTTCTTTTTTAAGACTTCTATTAAACGTTTTGGGATTTTCCTGCTGAATTTCGTTTATTATTTTTTAATTTGCTGCTTTTTCACAAAGATTATCACTTTCATTCTCAAACTCTTCAATATAAGCATCATTCAGATACTTTTGGATATCATCCATTTTATTAATTCTCATCTCAACATCTGTTGAAAGTCTAAACGGAGAGATTTTTGTACTCCTTGGTGGGGTACTCTTTAATACTTTCTGTACGGCTTCAATGTGTTTATACCAACTACAAGTACTTCCTTGACAGAACTTTGATATTATTGGTATTACAATTTTATGGACACGTTCAACCTGTCCGTTTCCTCGAGGTACTCCTATCACTATCATTAGAAGTTGTAACCCCTCACCTTCGCAATATTCCTTAATCATGTTAAATATGAAAGCTGCACCTCTATCAGAAATAACATGCCTAGGATTTCTGAACACTGCTGCTTGTCTTTTAAGCCTATCTACAACTCCTTCAGCTGCCGTATTTTGAGTTGGATAAAGCCAAGTACATTTTAGAAATGTGTCAACTACAACGAATATTTAATTGGAACTCTTGTTAGTCGTTTCTAGCGGACCAACATGATCTACGTGATATGTCCCTAAAGTCTTCATACGTACTAACGTCTAACACGGCTTCTATCGCTCTAATTCGTCTTTAGTTTGAGCCTATTGCAACCTGTGATGTAAGCTATCTTCTAAAATGAAACAATTGACTCGACTTAACGCATTGACATGCTTCATTTTTGTTCCACTACAATGCTCGATTTTGTTGTTAAAATCTTGGAGAAATAAAGCCCAACGTGATACTTAATGGCACATCACCGCGCTTTTTCATTGTCATTGCAAAAGCATTACAATCAGTTACTATTTTATATTTGATTCCTAGCAAATACACACGCCATTTCTTCAATGCTTCGACAATCAACCTCTAGCTCATACGAATGATATTTTTCTTCCGCTGGGTTCGTTTTAGGCCTTAGATACTGAATCGGATGAAATAGTTGATCTTCCTTATATTTTTGAAGTAACACACCGCCATAACCATACATAGCTACGTCTGTATGAACCTCAGTCTACGGCTTTAGGTCCTACAACTGCAACACCAATGGCCCTTGCAACTGTAACCTTCCTCTACGATATAAACTGTCACTTGTTCCACTTGTTTTGCAAATTATACTCTGTCGCTCTATTTAACAAATAACTCAGCTTCTGGATACCTTCAGTTGTGTTCTTAGCGGGAATAATAAGATCATCCATATACGTGACGAAAATTTCTTTTTGCACCAAATCGGCAAAAATTGCATGAATGAATCGAGAAAATACTGCTGGGGAGTTAGATATTCCAAATGGAATATAAAGGAATTGAAACTGCCCTCCATTTGTTACAAACGAGATAGGTTTTCTGGAACCTGGATCGATTGGCATATGGAAAAATCCGTTTTTAAGATCAAGAGTGGTGAACACATTGTGACCTTGCAACCTCGATAACATCATCTAACAAAGGCATAGGAAAGTCGTCTCTCATGATTTTTATATTTAACCGACGATAATTACAACATAACCTTTTACTGTCATTTTTTTTTGTTACAAGAACTATAGGATGTGCATATTCTGATACACTAGGCTGAATGATATTTTTTTCTAACTACTTTGCAATTTGGAAATAGATTTGCATTGCGCCCACTGCAAACAAGCAAGTAGTGTTTATTCCAAACAATGTTTTTTTTTTCAACTACTTGGACTACTTGGCGTCTTACTGATAATTGACTGTAGTCGTTCTTACTTGTTGAAAATACATTTTCCGCCAGAGTCTACTGTGTTTACTATCGTGTTTGCGCTCTTTTCTCGCTTAATTACATTTGATCTAACATATCTTCTGCTTTATGCCCTGGCTGACTACACCATTCGATTCCCAGTTAAGCTTAAGCTTTTTATACCCGCTACTCATAGAGTAGAAGGGTAATATAACTTTGTTCAAACCGAAAATGTATATAACAGGCAGAAGGAGACACCTCCGACCCCATAAAGTATATATATTCTGGCTCAGGATCAACAGCCGAGTCGATATAGCCATGTCGGTCTGTCTGTCTGTCCGTCTGTCTGTCCGTGTGAAAATCTAAATATCAGCTACTATAAGAGCTAGGACTACCAAATTTGGTGACAATATGTGTTATTATTGCACGCTGATCAAGTTTATTTTGGATTTTGGCCACGCCCCCTTCCGCCCCCGTAAATCGAAAAAACATAGATTACAATTGTTCATTTCCGGTTTGCATGATATCTATAGCTAGCCAGATGATCTCTGAAAATTTGGTAACAATCGGATAATAAACACAGAAGTTAGTCAGCCTAACGTTTTCAATAGCTGAAAGCAGCGCTGCCAGCAGTGCTGTTAGCAGCATTGTGCCGAATAGTGTGTGTGTGTACGGTGGTGAAATGGGTTAAGTTGTGGTCTGCAAAACGAACAGTACTATTATGCATTTACTGGTTGTGTCCCGCAAAAATGTTTTTTTTTATACCCGCTACTCATAGAGTAGAAGGGTATTATAACTTTGTTCAAACCGAAAATGTATGTAACAGGGAGAAGGAGACAAAGTATATATATTCTGGCTCAGGATCAACAGCCGAGTCGATATAGCCATGTCCGTCTGTCCGTCTGTCTGTCTGTCCGTCTGTCTGTCCGTGTGAAAATCTAGATCTCAGCTATTATAAGAGCTAGAACTACCAAATTTAGTGACAAAATGTGTTATTTTTGCACGCTGATCAAGTTTATTTTGGATTTTGGCCACGCCACCTTCCGCCCCTGTACATCGAAAAAAACATTGATTACAAGCGCAATTTTGATGCCATATTTTTCATTTTCGGTTTACATGATAACTGTAGCTGGCCAGATGATCTCTGAAAATTTGGTAACAATCGGATAACAAACACAGAAGTTATTCAGCTTAACATTTTCCGTAGATGTAAGCAGCGCTGCCTGCAGCGCAAATTCTGTATTTGTACAGGAAATAATAAGAATGCCTTACAATGCAAATTTTTGCAGTTGTTGAAAAACAGCGTCAGTATCTTTGTGGAAAAGCGATGAACTCCTGAACCGACAGGCCAGTGGTGCGATTCCCAGTTAAGCCTAAGCTTTTTCTTTTTATTCCCGCTGCTCATAGAGTAGAAGGGTATTATAACTTTGTTCAAACCGAAAATGTATGTAACAGGCAGAAGGAGACACCTCCGATCCCGTAAAGTATATATATTCTGGCTCATGATCAACAGCCGAGTCGATATTGCCATGTCCGTCTATCCGTCTGTCTGTCCGTGTGAAAATCTGGATCCAAATCTTTTTCTTTTTTTTTTAAGAACTTTTACTTTAATTTTTGAATATGGATTAATTGGGGGTCGTGCATTTTATTTAAAATTCTTTTAATGGCTCACAGTAAACATGGTTAACAAGTGGAGAAGTGACAGTCTCTTAAATTAGCTGTGTGCGATTGTTAGAGCGCAGCTTTTTCTTATATTTTTATACCCGCTACTCATAGAGTAGAAGGGTATTATAACTTTGTTCAAACCGAAAATGTATGTAACAGGCTGAAGGAGACACCTCCGACCCCATAAAGTATATATATTATGCCTCAGGATCAACAGCCGAGTCGATATAGCCATGTCCGTCTGTCCGTCCGTCCGTCTGTCCGTCTGTCTGTCCGTGTGAAAATCTAGATCTCAGCTATTATAAGAGCTAGGACTACCAAATTTGGTGATAATATGTATCATTATTGCACGGTGATCAGGTTTGTTTTGGATTTTAGCCACGCCCCCTTCCGCCCCTGTAAATCGAAAAAAATTGATTACAAGCGCAATTTTGATGCCACATTGTTCATTTTTGGTTTTCATAATAACTATAGCTAGCCAGATGACCTCTAAAAATTTGGTAACAATCGGATAAAAAACACAGAAGTAATTCAGCTTAACATTTTTCATAGCTGCAAGCAGCGCTGCCAGCAGCGCTGTTTGCAGCATTGTGCCGAATAGTGTGTGCGTGTACTGTGGTGAAATGGGTTAAGTTGTGGACTGCAAAACGAACAGTACTATTATGCATTTACGGGCTCGAGTCCCGCCCGCATCAAAAATTAAATGTGTGCAAAAATGTTTTTTTTGATACCATTCGACCATTGATTTTTTATTTAAGATTTTACTTTGCATAAATATTGTATGTCCATGGCCTTTTACGGTCGAAATGTGATTGTAGCCATTCTTTCTTGCTCCGCAAATAATTTTGATGTACGAGCAGCTGAGTAGCGGGTATATTACAGTCGAGCACTCTCGAATGTAGCTGTCATACTTGTTCTACCTGCCTATAATCATTTGCAAAATGTGGTGGGTCACAGCATTTAAAGGATTTCTTAGTTTTTTAGCATCTGTTTTTTCATGTTCAACTGTCTTTTCTTTAAATCTTTCACCTTTAACGGTATGAGTTAAGACACACACACAAAGGCTAAAACGATGCAGACGATATGCTGTAATGACGCGGGCAACGGAACTATTAAAAACGTTTTCTTTAATATTTTCTGTATTTATTGCCCGCTCAGATTGTAATTTTGGGAATAGGTGCATATTATCAGCATCTCTACGTGTTCTAAAGCAGAAATCTGTAACCTAAATACTCTCCTTAATATTCGTAAATTATCGATTTCCGTGGGCGGTGGGTGTGGCACCTCAAATTTGAAATAAATTTCATCTGCGCATGTTTTATAGGAAACATCATGCCAAATTTGGTGTCAGTAACTGTAATATTTTATTTTTTATTTTATTTTATTTAATTTAAAGTAATATATGTAAGAGTTACAGAAAAACGGATAAAAAATTTATATATAAAGAAAAACGACTTAACATACGCAGTTTTGAGTAAAGCTAAGAAAATTGATTTTATGCATAAATTTTAAAATTTTAATTAAGTTCGAAATTTTAAAATGGAATATAAAATATTTTAATTATAAAATTTAATTTATTATAATTTAATTTAATTTATTTCCGCGAAAAAAATAAAAATTCTAGCCGATCCAACATTTGGTACAATAAATTGGGGAAAACCCAGAAAAACCCAATCAGATTAGAAAAGTTAATAATAGTTATTAGTAGAAAGTGATAATGAGTTAAGAATAGAAATTTTTATATTAGAAAGAGAGGACTCTAAGTTGAAAAGTATAAAAAGTTTATTATATTGATCGCAGAGAAGACGGAAAGGGTCATGCAAGCTATAACAAAGAAAAACAACAAATAGTAACAAATTACTAGAACAAAAGTCTAATGACAATGGCTGAAAATTACGGGTAACTCTAGAAGGAACACTAAAGTTAAAGGCAACTTAAGTAAGTAAAGAAGGGAAGTCGACCTCAAATCTTATAAGTTTTATGATAAACAATACACTTAACATAATACGACGGTTAGCTATAGAAGGAAGGCTAATTAAAAGAAGCCGATTATGATAAGGTGGTAAATCTATTCTTGGAACCCAGTTAAAACTACGTAAAGCAAAAAGAAGAAACTGCTTTTGAACTGACTCAATTCTGTCTTGATAAATTTAACACTGCGGGGACCACACGCAAGAAGCATATTCGAGAATGGGACGTACAAGAGAAGTACAAAGTACATTATACGTTGTGAAGGGACCATTGAATACTTTGGCCCATCTTTTAATGAAACCAAGAACACGGAAAGCCTTGTTAACAACGTGTGTAACGTGGCGATCAAATTTCAATTTCTGATCGAAGGGAATACCTAGATCATTTACTTCAGATATTCTTAAAAATTGAATTAAATTAAAGTTCATGACGTGATGGTTTCCTCTGTAAAATGACATAACTTTACATTTAGAACAATTAAGATGTAGCAGGTTATCACTACACCAGGCAAAAAACATATCAAGATCCATTTGAAGAAAGTTTAAAGTTTTGTCATTATACGTCAGACAAAGTTTAACGTCATCTGCGTACATAAGGATAGATAGTACAGAAGGTAGGTCATTAATAAAAAGCTTAAAAAGTAGAGGGTCAAGATGAATACCCTGAGGAACCCCAGATGTAACAAATATAAGCTTAGATTGGCAAGAGTTAAAAAGGACTCTTTGCGTCCTCTTAGTTAAACGCAAGATATCCCAAAATAAGTTTTTGAGGAAAACCAATGAGATCTAATTTATGATGCAATAAGTTAAGATTAACGGAGTCAAGTTCTTTACTGAAATCAGGGTAGACCACATCAGTTTGCATTTTCCTCCGAAATCCTTTGGTTATAATTGAGGAAAACTCAAGAAGATTTGTAGTTGTGGATCTAAATTTGATAAGTGACACCTCAAATTTGAAATAAATTTCATCTGCGTATGATTTATAGGAACCATCATGTCAAATTTGGTGTCTCTAGCTTTTGTAATAGCTTAGATCTTGACGTTCATAGAGACAGACGGACAGACAGACATGAGTCAATCGACTCGGCTGTTGATCCTGAGCCAGAATATATATACTTTATGGGGTCTGCAATGTCTCCTTCTGCCTGTTACATACTTTTGCACAAACTTAGTATTCCATTTTTGACCATTTTCAATGGTCGAATGTTATAATTATCGCGGTCAACTACATGGAAAGAGATACCTAAGTAATGTCCGTCAATCTCAACCTTAGCCAAAAAGCAACGTTGCGTATCAAGCTCACTGTTGCAAATTCCAACAAGACAATGCGTTTCAAGGTTTAACTTAAGATTACCAAGCTTCTTAAAAACATCTGATCTAATCAAACAAAGATCGCAGCCTGTATCGATCAAGGTGGGAAATGAAACGTTTTTACTGGTTTACTTTTTAGACCACGGATTTTAAAAAAATACATGGACTATTGTGTTTGTGGAAATGTGCTTAACCGGCAAAAGGAGGCATCTGCGACGCCATAAAGTATATATATTTTTGTTCAGGATCAGCCGAGTCGATTAAGCCATGTCTGTCTGTCCGTCTGTCCGTCTGTATTAACGCCTATATCTCAGAAAATTAAAAAGATTGAGCCACCAATTTTGATAACAACACTTATGTGAATCATACGCTGTACAATTTTTATTAAAATTGATTAAAATCGATAAACCGTATAGTAAGTGGAATAATAAAGCTTCATTGGTGTATATGATAACTATCACTACCTATACGATCGCTGAAAATTTGGTTCCGATCGGATAATTAACATAAAAGGCGTTTAACTAAAAATTATATGTTTTGTTTATTATTATACCATTCGACCATTGAAAATGTTCAAAAATGGTATACTGAGTTTGTACAAATGTATGTAACAGGCAGAAGGAGGCGTGGCAGACCCCACAAAGTATATATATTCTGACTCAGGATCACTAGCTGAGTCGATTGAGCCATGTCCGTCTGTCTGTCCTTCTGTCCGTTTGAACGTCTAGATCTCAGCTATTACAAAAGCTAGAGACACCATATTTCACAGAAAGGTTGCTGTATACCATAGGTAGATTGAGTTTATTTTTAATTTTTGATGCCACGCCCACCGCCCACGCAAATCGATAATTTGCGATTATCAGGAGAAGTATTAAAGCTACAGCTTTCTGCATCGGTTCGAACATATATAAGTGCAATAGAAATCTATTCCCCATATTACAATCCAATCGGACGATAATCACAGAAGTTATCCATGTTTCCGTTTTCTGTACTTCTACTGCTTGTGCCTGTGTTGCGCGTCGTGACGTCATCGTAACGATGCCTCGTTTCAGCCGTAGCGTGTGAAAGCTACGCAGTTTTCACATATAGATGGCGCTATTCAAAAATAGATCTGATTTAAACAATAGGTGGCGGATAAACTTGTGCAGCGCTTTTTGATGGAATTAAATGTGTGATAATTTGTTTCGAAACTGGGCGAATGGTATCTTACTGTCGGGCGCGCTCGACTGTAGGTTTCTTTACTTGTTTTTCTTTAAAAAACACGTTTACCATAGAGTAGAAGGGTATTATAACTTTGTTCAACCCGAAAATGTATGTAACAGGCAGAAGGAGACACCTCCGACCCCATAAAGTATATATATTCTGGCTCAGGATCAACAGCCGAGTCGATATAGCCATGTCCGCCTGTCTGTCTGTCCGTCTGTCTGTCCGTGTGAAAATCTAGATCTCAGCTATTATAAGAGCTAGGACTACCAAATTTGGTGATAATATGTATCTTTATTGCACGCTGATCAGGTTTGTTTTGGATTTTAGCCACGCCCCCTTCCGCCCCTGTAAATCGAAAAAAATTGATTACAAGCGCAATTTTGATGCCATATTGTTCATTTTTGGTTTTCATAATAACAATAGCTAGCCAGATGACCTCTAAAAATTTGGTAACAATCGGATAAAAAACACAGAAGTAATTCAGCTTAACATTTTTCATAGCTGCAAGCAGCGCTGCCAGCAGCCAGCAGCGCTGTTTGCAGCATTGTGCCGAATAGTGTGTGCGTGTACTGTGGTGAAATGGGTTAAGTTGTGGACTGCAAAACGAACAGTACTATTATGCATTTACGGGCTCGAGTCCCGCCCGCATCAAAAATTAAATGTGTGCAAAAATGTTTTTTTTTTATACCCGCTACTCATTGAGTAGAAGGGTATTATAACTTTGTTCAAACCGAAAATGTATGTAACAGGGAGAAGGAGACACCTCCGACCCCATAAAGTATATATATTCTGGCTCAGGATCGACAGCCGAGTTGACATAGCCATGTCCGTCTGTCTGTCCGTGTGAAAATCTAGATCTCAGCTATTATAAGAGCTAGAACTACCAAATTTGGTGACAAAATGTGTTATTATTGCACGCTGATCAAGTTTATTTTGGATTTTAGCCACGCCCCCTTCCGCCTCTGTAAATCGAAAAAACATTGATTACAAGCGCAATTTTGGTAACCTAAATACTTTCCTTAATATTCGTAAAATATCGATTTGCGTGGGCGGTGGGTGTGGCACCTCAAATTTGAAATAAATTTTATCTGCGCATGTTTTATAGGAAACATCATGCCAAATTTGGTGTCAGTAACTGTAATATTTTATTTTTTATTTTATTTTATTTAATTTAAAGTAATGTATGTAAGAGTTACAGAAAAACGGATAAAACATTTATATATAAAGAAAAACGACTTAACATACGCAGTTTTGAGTAAAGCTAAGAAAATTGATTTTATGCATAAATTTTAATATTAATAATAATTTTTGGTAACAATCGGATAACAAACACAGAAGTTATTCAGCTTAACATTTTCCGTAGATGTAAGCAGCGCTGCCTGCAGCGCAAATTCTTTATTTGTACAGGAAATAATAAGAATGCCTTACAATGCAAATTTTTGCAGTTGTTGAAAAACAGCGTCAGTATCTTTGTGGAAAAGCGATAAACTCCTGAACCGACAGGCCAGTGGTTCGATTCCCAGTTAAGCCTAAGCTTTTTCTTTTTATTCCCGCTACTCGTAGAGTAGAAGGTTATTATAACTTTGTTCAAACCGATAATGTAAAAGTAAATAAATAAAGTATATATATATATATATATATATATATATATATATATATATATATATATATATATATATATATATATATTATGCCTCAGGATCAACAGCCGAGTCGATATAGCCATGTCCGTCTGTCCGTCTGTCTGTCCGTGTGAAAATCTAGATCTCAGCTATTATAAGAGCTAGGACTACCAAATTTGGTGATAATATGTATCATTATTGCACGCTGATCAGGTTTGTTTTGGATTTTAGCCACGCCCCCTTCCGCCCCTGTAAATCGAAAAAAATTGATTACAAGCGCAATTTTGATGCCATATTGTTCATAATAACTATAGCTAGCCAGATGACCTCTAAAAATTTGGTAACAATCGGATAAAAAACACAGAAGTAATTCAGCTTAACATTTTTCATAGCTGCAAGCAGCGCTGCCAGCAGCCAGCAGCCAGCAGCGCTGTTTGCAGCATTGTGCCGAATAGTGTGTGCGTGTACGGTGGTGAAATGGGTTAAGTTGTGGACTGCAAAACGAACAGTACTATTATGCATTTACGGGCTCGAGTCCCGCCCGCATCAAAAATTAAATGTGTGCAAAAATGTTCTTTTTTATACCCGCTTCTCATTGAGTAGAAGGGTATTATAACTTTGTTCAAACCGAAAATGTATGTAACAGGGAGAAGGAGACACCTCCGACCCCATAAAGTATATATTTTCTGGCTCAGGATCGACAGCCGAGTTGACATAGCCATGTCCGTCTGTCTGTCCGTGTGAAAATCTAGATCTCAGCTATTATAAGAGCTAGAACTACCAAATTTGGTGACAAAATATGTTATTATTGCACGCTGATCAAGTTTATTTTGGATTTTAGCCACGCCCCCTTCCGCCTCTGTAAATCGAAAAAACATTGATTACAAGCGCAATTTTGGTAACAATCGGATAATAAACACAGAAGTTATGTCCTTAGCAGTAAGCAGCGCTGCTTGCAGCATTGTGCCGAATAGTGTGTGCGTGTTCGGTGGAGAAATGGGTTAAGTTGTGGACTGCAAAACGAACAGTACTATTATGCATTTACGGGCTCGAGTCCCGCCCGCATCAAAAATTAAATGTGTGCAAAAATGTTTTTTTTTATACCCGCTACTCATTGAGTAGAAGGGTATTATAACTTTGTTCAAACCGAAAATGTATGTAACAGGGAGAAGGAGACACCTCCGACCCCATAAAGTATATATATTCTGGCTCAGGATCGACAGCCGAGTTGACATAGCCATGTCCGTCTGTCCGTCCGTGTGAAAATCTAGATCTCAGCTATTATAAGAGCTAGAACTACCAAATTTGGTGACAAAATGTGTTATTATTGCACGCTGATCAAGTTTATTTTGAATTTTAGCCACGCCCCCTTCCGCCTCTGTAAATCGAAAAAACATTGATTACAAGCGCAATTTTGGTAACCTAAATACTTTCCTTAATATTCGTAAAATATCGATTTGCGTGGGCGGTGGGTGTGGCACCTCAAATTTGAAATAAATTTTATCTGCGCATGTTTTATAGGAAACATCATGCCAAATTTGGTGTCAGTAACTGTAATATTTTATTTTTTATTTTATTTTATTTAATTTAAAGTAATGTATGTAAGAGTTACAGAAAAACGGATAAAACATTTATATATAAAGAAAAACGACTTAACATACGCAGTTTTGAGTAAAGCTAAGAAAATTGATTTTATGCATAAATTTTAATATTAATAATAATTTTTGGTAACAATCGGATAACAAACACAGAAGTTATTCAGCTTAACATTTTCCGTAGATGTAAGCAGCGCTGCCTGCAGCGCAAATTCTTTATTTGTACAGGAAATAATAAGAATGCCTTACAATGCAAATTTTTGCAGTTGTTGAAAAACAGCGTCAGTATCTTTGTGGAAAATCGATAAACTCCTGAACCGACAGGCCAGTGGTTCGATTCCTAGTTAAGCCTAAGCTTTTTCTTTTTATTCCCGCTACTCGTAGAGTAGAAGGGTATTATAACTTTGTTCAAACCGATAATGTAAAAGTAAATAAATAAAGTATATATATATATATAGGATCTCAGGATCAACAGCCGAGTCGATATAGCCATATCCGTCTGTCCGTCTGTCTGTCCGTGTGAAAATCTAGATCTCAGCTATTATAAGAGCTAGGACTACCAAATTTGGTGATAATATGTATCATTATTGCACGCTGATCAGGTTTGTTTTGGATTTTAGCCACGCCCCCTTCCGCCCCTGTAAATCGAAAAAAATTGATTACAAGCGCAATTTTGATGCCATATTGTTCATTTTTGGTTTTCATAATAACTATAGCTAGCCAGATGACCTCTAAAAATTTGGTAACAATCGGATAAAAAACACAGAAGTAATTCAGCTTAACATTTTTCATAGCTGCAAGCAGCGCTGCCAGCAGCCAGTAGACAGCAGCGCTGTTTGCAGCATTGTGCCGAATAGTGTGTGCGTGTACGGTGGTGAAATGGGTTAAGTTGTGGACTGCAAAACGAACAGTACTATTATGCATTTACGGGCTCGAGTCCCGCCCGCATCAAAAATTAAATGTGTGCAAAAATGTTCTTTTTTATACCCGCTTCTCATTGAGTAGAAGGGTTTTATAACTTTGTTCAAACCGAAAATGTATGTAACAGGGAGAAGGAGACACCTCCGACCCCATAAAGTATATATATTCTGGCTCAGGATCGACAGCCGAGTTGACATAGCCATGTCCGTCTGTCTGTCCGTGTGAAAATCTAGATCTCAGCTATTATAAGAGCTAGAACTACCAAATTTGGTGACAAAATATGTTATTATTGCACGCTGATCAAGTTTATTTTGGATTTTAGCCACGCCCCCTTCCGCCTCTGTAAATCGAAAAAACATTGATTACAAGCGCAATTTTGGTAACAATCGGATAATAAACACAGAAGTTATGTCCTTAGCAGTTAGCAGCGCTGCTTGCAGCATTGTGCCGAATAGTGTGTGCGTGTTCGGTGGAGAAATGGGTTAAGTTGTGGACTGCAAAACGAACAGTACTATTATGCATTTACCGGTTCGAGTCCCGCCCGCATCAAAAATTAAATGTGTGCAAAAATTTTTTTTTTTTTATTTTAGATTTTGACTTTGCATAAACATTGTAAGTCCATAGCCTTTTCGGTCAAAAGATGATTATAGCCATTTTTTTGTTCCGCAAATAAATTATGTACGAGCAGCTGGGTAGCGGGTATATTACAGTCGAGCATACTCGACTCTAGCTTTCTTACTTGTTTTTTATTTAATTGTATGTTTAAGTTATGAGAATAAATAGCAACAACAACACGCATCATGCATTCAGACTTTGTTTTTGTCGTGCAAGAATTTCCGAATGGTCTCAAAATGTAACTTTGGCAAAATTTGCGTAATGGCTTAATGGCCGAATGGAGAAGTGGTGGACCTCTTATGTAATGGGTCAAGGTTCGATTCCGCATGCATGCGTGTCATGGTGGGGGATACCGAAGTTTTCTTATTTTTTCCAAAAAAATGTTTTGGCCTCCGTTTTTGAGCTACCTTCATGAAACTTTGTACACATGCTTCTTATTGCTGCCCGCTGTAAATAAGTCGGAACGAGCCGGTACGGACCGATACATCGTATAGATGCCATAGAACCTATCAGTCGTTTTTTAAACAAAATTTATCAAAAGTTAAAGTGCTCTAGAATACTTTTCATTCAAGTATATAAAGAGGTATTAAAAGGGCACATATCGTTTTTTACATGCAGGTATTCGATTTATAGTCCTCAACAGGTAGAATTATTATTTTTACTGTTTAAGTGATAAATCTAGGATTTTTTTGGTACCTGAATAAAAGTTATACGTTTTCAATACATTATACTCCTTTTGCGGGCAGCGCTGCTTGCAGCATTGTGCCGAATAGTGTGTGCGTGTACGGTGGTGAAATGGGTTCAGTTGTGGACTGCAAAACGAACAGTACTATTATGCATTAACGGGTTCGAGTTCAGCCCGCATCAAAAATTAAATGTGTGCAAAAATGTTTTTTTGATACCATTCGACCATTGATTTTTTATTTAAGATTTTACTTTGCATAAATATTGTAAGTCCATGGACTTTTACGGTCAAAAAGTGATTGTAGCCGTTCTTTATTACTCCGCAAATAAATTTGATGTACGAGCAGCTGAGTAGCGGGTATATTACAGTCGAGCACTCTCGAATGTAGCTGTCTTACTTGTTCTACCTGCCTATAATCATTTGCAAAATGTGCTGGGTCACAGCATTTAAAGGATTTCTTAGTTTTTTAGCATCTGTTTTTTCATGTTCAACTTTCTTTTCTTTAAATCTTTCACCTTTAACGGTATGAGTTAAGACACACACACAAAGGCTAAAACGATGCAGACGATATGCTGTAATGACGCGGGCAACGGAACTATTAAAAACGTTTTCTTTAATATTTTCTGTATTTATTGCCCGCTCAGATTGTAATTTTGGGAATAGGTGCAAATTATCAGCATCTTTACGTGTTCTAAAGCAGAAATCTGTAACCTAAATACTTTCCTTAATATTCGTAAATTATCGATTTGCGTGGGCGGTGGGTGTGGCACCTCAAATTTGAAATAAATTTTATCTGCGCATGTTTTATAGGAAACATCATGCCAAATTTGGTGTCAGTAACTGTAATATTTTATTTTTTATTTTATTTTATTTAATTTAAAGTAATATATGTAAGAGTTACAGAAAAACGGATAAAAAATTTATATATAAAGAAAAACGACTTAACATACGCAGTTTTGAGTAAAGCTAAGAAAATTGATTTTATGCATAAATTTTAATATTAATAATAATTTTTGGTAACAATCGGATAACAAACACAGAAGTTATTCAGCCTAACATTTTCCGTAGATGTAAGCAGCGCTGCCTGCAGCGCAAATTCTTTATTTGTACAGGAAATAATAAGAATGCCTTACAATGCAAATTTTTGCAGTTGTTGAAAAACAGCGTCAGTATCTTTGTGGAAAAGCGATAAACTCCTGAACCGACAGAACAATGGTTCGATTCCCAGTTAAGCCTAAGCTTTTTCTTTTTATTCCCGCTACTCGTAGAGTAGAAGGGTATTATAACTTTGTTCAAACCGAAAATGTATGAAACAGGCAGAAGGAGACACCTCCGACCCCATAAAGTATATATATATTATTTTGCGTGCAATAATGATACATATTATCACCAAAATTGGTAGTCCTAGCTCTTATAATAGCTGAGATCTAGATTTTCACACGAAAAGACAGACGGACAGACGGACATGGCTATATCGACTCGGCTGTTGATCCTGAGGCATAATATATATATATATATGAAAATCTAGATCTCAGCTATTATAAGAGCTAGGACTACCAAATTTGGTGATAATATGTATCATTATTGCACGCAAAATAATATATATACACTCCAAATTTGAAATAAACTTGATCTGCGTATGGTATACAGGAACCATCATGTAAAATTTGGTGGTCTAGCTTTTGTAATAGCTGAGATCAGACAGAAAGACAGACAGACGGACAGACGGGCAGACGAACAGACGGACATGGCTCAATCGACTCAGCTGTTGATCCTGAGCCAGAATATATAAACTTCATGGGGTCTGCCATGTCTCCTTCTGCCTTTTACATACTTTTGCACAAACTTAGTATACCATTTTTGACCATTTTTAATGGTCGAATGGCATTAATATTGAACATGTTTATCGAACTGTAGAATTAGCTGTCACCACATCGTCATCATCATCGGTATTATAGATTATATCAACGTGCAATCCAAAACCTTCTAGCAATCCATCTTGCAATTTTTGCTTTCTAGTAGGGATGTCGTGATATTAAAGCAAGTAAGAAATCTACATTCGAGAGTGCTCGACTGTAATATACCCGCTACCCAGCTGCTCGTACATCAAAATTATTTGCGGAGCAATAAAGAACGGCTACAATCATATTTTGACCGTAAAAGGCCATGAACTTACAATATTTATGCAAAGTCAAAATCTAAAATAAACAAGTAAGAAAGCTACTGTCAAGTGTGCTCGACTGTAATATACCCGCTACCCAGCTGCTTGTACATAATTTATTTGCGGAAGAAAAAAACGGCTACAATCATATTTTGACCGTAAAAGGCTATGGACTTATAATATTTATGCAAAGTCAAAATATAAAATAAAAAAAAAAACATTTTTGCACACATTTAATTTTTGATGCGGGCGGGACTCGAACCCGTAAATGCATAATAGTACTGTTCGTTTTGCAGTCCACAACTTAACCCATTTCACCACCGTATACGCGCACACGATTCGGCACAATGCTGCAAGCAGCGCTGCCGGCAGAACCCGTAAACCCGTAAATGCATAATAGTTCTGTTCGATTTGAAGTCCACAATGTATCGGCACAATCGGCACAATGCTGCAAGCAGCGCTGCCGGCAAAAGGAGTAAAAAGTATTGAAAACGTATAACTTTTATTCAGGTACCAAATAAATCCTAGATTTATCACTTAAACAGTAAAAATAATAATTCTATCTGTTGAGGACTATAAATCGAATACCTAAATGTAAAAAACGATATGTGCTCTTTTAATACCTCTTTATATACTTGAATGGAAAGTGTTCTAGAGCACTCTAACTTTTGATTTTGTTAAAAAAACGACCGATAGGTTCTATGGCATCTATACGATGTACACTTATTTACAGCGGGCAGCAATAAGAAACATGTATACAAAGTTTCATGAAGGTAGCTCAAAAACGGAGGAAAAAACTTTTTTTTGGAAAAAATAAGAAAAGTTCGATCTCCCCCACCATGACACGCATGCATGCGGAATCGAACCTTGGACCCATTACCTAAGAGGTCCACCACTTCTCCATTCGGTCATTAAGCCATTACGCAAATTTTTCCAAAGTTACATTATGAGAACATTGGGAAATGCTTGCACGACAAAAACAAAGTCTCAATGCATGATGCGTTTTGTTGTTGCTTTTTATTCTCTCAACTTAAACATACAATTAAATAAAAAATAAAAATAAAAAAATATAAGAAAAATCTGCGTTTTAACAATCGCACACAGCTGATTAAAGAGACTGTCACTTCTCCACTTGTTAACTAAGTTCAATGTGAGCCAGCAAAAAATTTTAAATAAAATGCACGACCACCAATTAGTGCATATTCAAAAATTAAAATAAAACTTCTTAAAAAAAAAGAAAAAGCTTAAGCGGCATTAACTGGGAATCGAACCACGGGCCTGTCGGATCAGGAGTCCATCGCCTTTCCACTAAGCTACTGACGCTGTTATCCAACAACTGCAAAAATTTGCATTGTAAGGCATTCTTATTATTTTCTGTACAAATTAAGAATTTGCGCTGTAGGCAGCGCTGCTTACAGTTATGGAAAACGTTAAGCTGAATAGCTTCTGTGTTTATTATCCGATTGCCACCAATTTTTCAGAGATCATCTGGCTAGCTATAGTTATCATATAAGCCGAAAATGAACAATGTGGCATCAAAATTGCGCTTGTAATCAATTTTTTTTGATTTACAGGGGCGGAAGGAGGCGTGGCCAAAATCAAAAATAAACTTGATCAACGTGCAATAATAACATACTGTCACCAAATTTGGTAGTTCTAGCTCGGATCATAGCTGAGATATAGATTTTCACACGGACAGACAGACGGATAGACAGACAGACGTTCAGACGGACATGGCTATATCGACTCAGCTGTTGATCCTGAGCCAGAATATATATACTTTATGGGGTCGGAGGTGTCTCCTTCTGCCTGTTACATACATTTTCGGTTTGAACAAAGTTGTAATACCCTTCTACTCTATGAGTAGCGGGTATAAAAAGCTGCGCTCTAACAATCGCACACAGCTGATTGGAGAGACTGTCACTTCTCCGCTTGTTAACTAAGTTCATTGTGAGCCATTAAAAAAATTGTAAATAAAATGCACAACCACCAATTAATGCATATTCAAAAATTAAAGTATAAGTTCTTAAAAAAAAATAAAAAGAACAAGTAAAGAAAGCTACAGTCGAGCGCGCCCGACAGTAAGACACCATTCGCCCAGTTTCGAAACAAATTATCACACATTTAATTCCATTAAAAAAAAGCTGAACAAGTTTATCCGCCACCTATTGTTTAAATTAGATCTATTTTTGAATAGCGCCATCTACATGTGAAAACTGCATAGGTTTACACACGCTACGGCTGAAACGAAGCATCGTGACGATGACGTCACGACACGAGCACAGGCGCAAGCAGTGGATAACTTCTGTGTTTACCGTCCGATTGGATTGTAATTTAGGGAATAGATTAATATTGGAATTATTTATGTTGGTACCAAAGCAGAAAATTGTAACTTCAATACTTCTCCTGATAATCGAAAATTATCGATTTGCGTGGGCGGTGGGCGTGGCATCAAAAATTGAAAATAAACTCGATATACCTATGGTATACAGAAACCTTTGTGTGAAATATGGTGTCTCTAGCTTTTGTAATAGCTGAGATCTAGACGTTAAAACGGACAGACGGACATGGCTCAATCGACTCAGCTAGTGATCCTGAGTCAGAATATATATACTTTGTGGGGTCTGCCACGCCTCCTTCTGTCTGTTACATACATTTGCACAGACTTAGTATACCATTTTTGACCATTTTCAATTTTCGAATTGTATAAAAAGGTTAAAAAACTAAATGGAACAAGAACAGACCCAGTACCGTCAACAGCAGAAGACATAGTATTTAGAAAAGAGAACCGAAGAAATAAGATAACACCAAGATTTTCAAAACGCATAGTTAGAGCAGATCACGGAGTAACTTTTGAATCAAAGGAAGGACAAAAAGTCCATAAAGATAAATAAAATGGAAAATTAGAGATAGGCAAACAGTTTAGTAAGTCGAAACAAAAAGATAATAATAAGTACAAACAAATGAACATGAACAAATAGCTATAAGTCACACACTTATTGTACTCAATTTCCATAAACTACACGAAAACAGAACACACAACACGAGTATATTACATTTATATTTATACATTACTAGTATATTAGGACTACTATACAAATGTTAATAATAATAATTATTCTTAGTACGAACACCTAATTATAAGTACACTATCTACACCGAAATTCGCCATGCGTTTCATCTCGCTGGCTGTCACTTCATTCTAGGAGGGGAGGAGTTACCACTTCGGGTTTACCCCATTGCAGTCTGGACAGCAGCAACACTGATTACAATGGGACCGACATTCAACGTCACAGAAAAGGCTTCTTTCGCGGAAACACAGAGCAGAACAGCAACGTTACACATACAAACACACATACACACGTCCATACATACACAGTGAGAGAAAGGAGAAATTTTTTCTAATACGGACGTGTTATTATACGCTGCGCGAAATTTTGATTATCCTGGTGTCATCACGGCCAGAACAATTTGTGCTCGTGCAGTGTTCCATAGCGTTGGTGCGTGGGTGTTCGCCGCACTATCGTGTCGCTATAAAGGAACGCGTAAACAATTTAAAATTAAAGAGAAATTATTGCAATCGGACTGACTTTGCAATTTTGAAACTTTTTGTTGTAGGCCAGCTGTCAAATCAGCTGTTGGTGCTGCCAATCTATCGCAACGGGCGGTATGGTTTTAGCGGCGTTGCCAGACAAACGACGTTGCCTGACCTGCAGTGGAGACCGGTTAGGGCGTGCAACCAGTTATATTTAAATTCGAATTTGTTTTTAGAGCGGACGCATTCTGAAAAGAGAGCCGGCACAAAGGTCGCGGACAGACCGAAAATCAACCTCTCACCTTTGCGGTGCCTAAGTAAACGCTCTGGTGGCCGAAAAGAGGCGGAATAACCTCCAGCACTCAACGCCTAAGGGAAATCTGTGGCCTACGTGGGAGGTCACTTTTCAAAAAGCTGATCCGCGTGTTGCTTCATAAAAAACTGGTGCTGTTGGTCCGCAAATGGACAATACAACAGGGGGCACTGCCCCCAACGGTGATGACCCGTTCAGGAGGAGCACTCGAATGTCGAGGTCTCCTACCAAAAATAAAAAATAGGTATCACGGTGCAAGAAGCTGAAAACGTGCAGGTGTCGGCGTCAGGCGGGCAAGTTGGCGGTGCTGTTGTGGACACTTTGACCTCTCCAAAACCATGCCAAAAGAAAATTGCTGACCTAGTCAGCGTACCGACGCAAAAAATAGCGGTAAAATCTCCGACAAAGCGGCGGCGAAAGTGAAGCCACAATCACATCCAATGACACCATCCGAGCCCACCAATACGAAGGAGCCAAAGCCAGCCAGCTATGCGACCGTTGCCAAGGACGCGAGTACAAGGGAGGTGTGGACTAAGGTGATGCCAAAGCATTTGTGCAAGAAGCCAGAGGCCATTATACTAAAAAAAACTGGCGAAGCTTCGTACGCTGACATGCTGCGTACGCTAAAAGCCGATCCCAACCTAAATGACTTTGGAAAACTACTGCTCGAGGTAGAGGGCAAAGCCTCTGCCAGCGTCCCGGCTTTCAGAAAAATTATTGAGGAGACCCTCAAAGAAATGGCTGCGGTACGCACGGGGGCGCAGAGAATGGCGGTAATATGCAGTGGAATGGATGAGGCAACAACAGCGGAGGAACTCCAAAGTAGTCTCGCCCGCCAATACCAAGGCATATTTGTAAAGCCAGAGGATGTTAGCGGATGGCGCAAAATGAGGGATGGAACTCAGTCAGCAACAGTGACGTTATGCACGAACGATGCAATAACGGTTCTCAAACGGGGTTCGGTAACCGTAGGATGGTCACGGTGTCGCATCGTCCAGGACGATCGCCCAATAAGATGCTACAGATGCCTAGAATTTTGCCACCGGTCTTACAGCTGCAACTCAGTCGATCGCTCAGACTGCTGCCTTCGGTGTGGCGAGCATGGTCATAAGGCAAAGGGCTGCGCAGCGCCAACAAGATGCCTTATCTCCAGCAACGACGTAGATAAGAACTATGCGACAGGTAGGTTCGCATGCCCTACCTACAAAGTCAGCACCAAAAAAGAAGCCAATAGCCGCCAAAATGATGTTAGATCTTATTAACATCATTCAGCTCAACGTCAACCATTGCGCAGCTGGGCAGAACCTTTTGGCTCAGACAGCGAGCAAGCGCAATGCTGACGGACTGCTCCTGAGTGAACCATACCTTCCGGGTGTAGGTAACTCAGTGGTGCTCGATGAACTAGGTAAGGCGGCTATCAAGTGTCACACTAGCCTACCTGTGGAAGAGAGCGAAAACATACCAATGCGTGGCATCGCATACGCTAAGATCAAAGGAGTGCACTTCTACAGCTGCTATGCTCCACCTAGCGATAGCCCGGAGCAATTTGAAGACATGCTTAGAAAGCTTGTTGACCATGCAAGAGGGCGCAGACCAGCTGTCATAGGAGGTGATCTCAATGCCTGGGCCACTGAATGGGGCAGCCGGACTTCCAACACAAGAGGACGCGCAGTGATTGAAGCCATGAACTTGATAGACCTCGTATTACTAAACGACGGCCGTCTTGCATCGATGTCACCTTTGTCAGCAGTGTCCTAGTGGCCAACGCAAACTGGATGGTGCAAGAGGACATAACCCTGAGCGAGCACAACCTGATCACGTTCCGGGTACAAACAAGGAGACCGATGCCCAGACAGCGGAGATGTGCACTAGGGCCAGTATGGGACATCAAAAAACTGGATGGGGATATGTTGGCCTACCAGATTGAATCCATGGAGACCACAAATGGACACGCGGAGACCAAGGTGGCATCGCTTATGAGCATGCACAAAGCAATATGCGACGCAGTGATGCCGAGAAAAACAAATGTGAAACGCAAGCCCCCTGTTTACTGGTGGAGTGCCTCTCTACACCAGCTCCGTACGGAATGCCTAAGGGCGAGAAGACAAGCGCAGCGATCCAGAGGACGACCGCACCACGTCTAATGCACGGAGGCATACAAAGCGAAGCGAGTCGAGCTCAAAAACAGCATATCTGCAGAAAAGGCAAATGCATTTAAGGACCTGCTTGCAAGCGTTGACGACCCCTGGGGTATTGCCTACAAAAAAGTCCGAAAAAGACTTAATGTCGCTGGAACCGCACAGGACGCAGCCGCACTGGCTAGCATCATGTCGGAGCTATTTCGAAGCCAAGACACGTTATGCCAACTCGCTCTACAAGCCCCCACCTCCGATTTCCGTGTATCACAGCATGTGAAGTCATCGAAGCACCGAAAAGGATCAAGCCGAACAAAGCTCCTGGCATTGATAGTATCCCTGGTATGATCTTTAAGGCCGCTGCCACCGCAAGACCCGAGGTCTTCAGGGAGGCTTTCCAACAGTGTCTTCTGCCGTAAGGCAAGGGGCCTGCAAACGCAGCAGACAGCTATCGCCCCTTATGTCTGCTGAACATTGTGAGCAAACTCTTTGAGCGCATTCTATACGTACGCATAGAAACAATCTCCGGGAGCCCCACAGGCCTTTAATGCCTGTATGGCTTTCGTAAGGGGAAAAGTACGCTCGATGCTCTTACAGCCGTAACTGAAGTAGCGAAGAATGCACTGGACGGCGACCGATGGTTAGACGCCAGTAAACAGTACTGTGCCGTATTTAACGTATTTAACTCAGCGAGATGGCCCAATATTCTCGGCGCAATGCGTAACATGGGCATACCCGGTTATCTACGAAGTCTAATTGGCAACTACTTCAGGAAACGCACACTGTTGTATGTAACTGAAGCTGGTCAAAGATGTCGCCAAGTCTCTGCAGGTGTTCCACAAGGGTAGGTACATGGACCGAACTTATGGAACATCATGTATGATGGGATTCCGAAGATTAGAAAGCCCAGAGGCGTGGAGCTGCACTGCTTCGCCAACGACGTTGCGGTAACAGGATTGAGAGCATGTAGGTCGAAGTGAAGGGAGAAATAAATATTTCAGCAGGAACGTTGAAGTACTTGGGAGTCCTAATACACCGTAAGCTCTCCTTTAAGGACGCAACGTATACCTGCAGAAAAGCGGCAATGACAGCTGCAGCGCTGGCAAGAATTATGCCCAACGTGGGAGGACCAAGATTGCCGGCAGGACTCTGCGTGCGGCGGTTACTAAGGCAACCCTGCTTTACGCTGCCCCTATCTGGAGCTTTGTTATAAGCAAAGTAACCTACTTGGCTAGTGCGCGGGCAGTATTACGGATAATGGCACTGAGACTAATCAGAGGCTTTTCAACCGTTTCGGATGACGCAGCGCATGCCCTTTCAGGCATTATACCCATTGACCTGGAGATAAAGGGCCAATATCTATCGCCAAAAGGTCTTAACCAAACGGAGATTCTCGAGTGGATTCAAGGAGTCTAGCAGACCAGGTGCAAGAGTCGTAACGTGGGGGATAGACGTACCAGCTTATCCCTGACCTAACGGAATGGGCAGAGTGTGACCACTAAGTGGTGGACTACCACATGACCCAGCTCATAACGGACCATGGATGTTTCCGAGGGTACCTGTTTAGGTTCCACCATGTGGATACAGCGCAATGCCTCTATTGCATAAACGCGGTGGAAACAGCAGAACACATCCTCCTGCACTGCTCCAGGTGCGCTGTGTAGAGGGTCCAACTGGAGTCGTTCGCTGGTACACCTCTCAGCCCAAATGGCCAGATTGGCGCTATGATAGCGAACAAAGACGTTTAAAAAAAAATAAAAAACCTACTCTCCGAATTTTGACGCAACAGCAATACTACAACAAGAACAACACTATGCTAAACGTTACACTCTCGAAATGCTACACATAATTAACACACCACCACCATATAGATTAAACTACAAAACGGATACAGAAAATTGCGCTCACATATATAGACATTTATTTACCAAGCCAGTTAACAACTCCGCGCCCGCAAGAGCAGACGTGATCAACAGCCGAGTCGATTGAGCCATGTCTGTCTTTTCGTCTGTCTGTATGAACGTCAAGATCTCAGCTATTACAAAAGCTAGAGACACCAAATTCGGCATGATGGTTCCTCTAAATTATGCGCAGATGACCTTTTTTAACATTTGGACTGCCACGCCCACCGCCCACGCAATCGACAATTTACGAATATTAAGGAAAGTATTACAATTACAGACACCAAATTCGGCATGATACTTCCTATAAATCATGCGTAGATAAAGTTTTTTAAAATTTGGGGTGCCACACCCACCGCCCACGTAAATCGATACTTTTTTTATATTAAGGAAAGTATTATAGATACAGACACCAAATTTGGCATGATGGTTCCTATTAAACATGCGCAGATGATGTTTATTTCAAACTTGAGGTGCCACGCCCAACGCCCACGCAGCTTCTATTTTATGACCTGAAAGCCACGACGAAGGATGAGGCCAAATATCAAAGTTTCGAACTGAAAACATTAGCCACCCTATATGCATTAGGAAGATTTAGAATTTATGTACAGGGAAAGAGATTTACAATTGTTACGGACTGAAACGCATTAACGTTGAAGTTAAAAGAGTGGAATTAAACCCTCGTATTACGAGATAGGCATTAGAACTATTCAGAGATCAACTGGCTAGCTATAGTTATCATGTAAACCGAAAATAAACAATATGGCACCAAAATTGCGCTTGTAATCAATGTTTTTTCGATTTACAGGGGCGGAAGGGGGCATGGCCGAAATCCAAAATAAACTTGCTCAGCGTGCAATAATAACACATTTTGTCACCAGATTTGGCAGTTCTAGCTCTTATAATAGCTAAGATCTAGATTTTCACACGGACAGACAGACGGACAGACAGACAGACGGACAGAAGAACAGACGGACATGGCTATATCGACTCGGCTGTTGATCCTGAGCCAGAATATATATACTTTATGGGGTCGGAGGTGTCTCCTTCTGCCTGTTACATACATTTTCGGTTTGAACAAAGTTATAATACCCTTCTACCCTATGAGTAACGGGTATAAAAAGCTTAAGCGGCATGAACTGGGAATCGAACCACGGGCCTGTCGGTTCAGGAGTTCATCGCTTTTCCACTAAGCTACTGACGCTGTTATCCAACAACTGCAAAAATTTGCATTGTAAGGCATTCTTATTATTTCCTGTACAAATAAAGAATTTGCGCTGCCGGCAGCGCTGCTTACAGCTATGGAAAACGTTAAGCTGAATAACTTCTGTGTTACCAAATTTTCAGAGATCTGGCTAGCTATAGTTATCATATAAACCGAAAATGAACAATATGGCATCAAAATTGCGCTTGTAATCAATTTTTTTCGATTTATAGGGGGGGAAGGGGGCGTGGCCAAAATCCAAAATAAACTTGATCAGCGTGCAAAAATTACACATGCTGTCACCAAATTTGGCAGTTCTAGCTCTTATAATAGCTGAGATACAGATTTTCACACGGACAGACAGACGGACAGACAGACAGACGACAGACGGACATGGCTATATCGACTCGGCTGTTGATCCTGTGCCAGAATATATATTCTTTATAGGGTCGGAGGTGTCTCCTTCTGCCTGTTACATACATTTTCGGTTTGAACAAAGTTATAATACCCTTCTACTCTATGAGTAGCGGGTATAAAATTATAAGAAAAAGCTGCGCTCTAACAAGCGCACACAGCTGATTTAAGAGACTGTCACTTCTCCACTTCTTAACTAAGTTCATTGTGAGCCATTAAAAAAATTTTAAACAAAATGCACGACCACCAATTAATGCATATTTAAAAAATGAACAATATGGCATCAAAATTGCGCTTGTAATCAATTTTTTTCGATTTACAGGGCGGAAGGGGGCGTGGCTAAAATCCAAAATAAACTTGCTCAGCGTGCAATAATAACACACACTGTTTGGTAGTTCTAGCTATTATAGTAGCTGAGTTCTAGATTTTCACACGGTCAGACAGACGGACAGACAGACAGACGGACAGACGGACATAGCTATATCGACTCGGCTGTTGACCCTGAGCCAGAATATATACACTTAATGGGGTCGGAGGTGTCTCCTTCTGCCTGTTACATACATTTTCGGTTTGAACGGTTTTAAGTTATAATATCCTTCTACTCTATGAGTAACGGGTATAAAAATATAAGAAAAAGCTGCGCTCTATCAATCGCACACAGCTGATTTAAGAGACTGTCACTTCTCCACATGTTAACTAAGTTCATTGTGAGCCATTAAAAAAATGTTAAATAAAGTGCACGATCACCAAATAATGCATATTTAAGAAATGAACAATATGGCATCAAAATTGCGCTCGTAATCAATTTTTTTTTCGATTTACAGGGGCGGAAGGGGGCGTGGCCAAAATCCAAAATAAACTTGATCAGGGTGCAATAATAACACATTTTGTCCGCAAATTTGGTAATTCTAGCTCTTATAATAGCTGAGATCTAGATTTTCACACGGACAGACAGACGGACAGACAGACGGACAGACAGACAGAAGGACAGAAGGACAGACAGACAGACGGACAGACGGACTTGGCTATATCGACTCGGCTGTTGATCCTGAGCCAGAATATATACAGTTTACGGGGTCTGAGGTGTCTTCTTCTGCCTGTTACATACATTTTCGGTTTGAACAAAGTTATAATACCCTTCTACTCTATGAGTAGCGGGTATCAAAAAACATTTTTGCACACATTTAATTTTTGATGCGGGCGGGACTCGAACCCGTAAATGCATAATAGTACTGTTCGTTTTGCGGTCCACAACTTAACCCATTTCACCACCGTACACGCACACACGATTCGGCACAGCTATGGAAACCGGTAAGCTGAATAACTTCTGTGTTTATTATCCGATTGTTACTAAATTACAGACTGATAGACGGACATGGCTATATCGACTCGGCTGTTGATCCTGAGCCAGAATATATACACTTAATGGGGTCGGAGGTGTCTCCTTCTGCCTGTTACATACATTTTCGGTTTGAACGGTTTTAAGTTATAATACCCTTCTACTATATGAGTAGCGGGTATAAAAATATAAGAAAAAGCTGCGCTCTAACAATCGCACACAGCTGATTTAAGAGACTGTCACTTCTCCACTTCTTAACTAAGTTCATTGTGAGCCATTAAAAAAATTTTAAATAAAATGCACGACCACCAATTAATGCATATTTAAAAAATGAACAATATGGCATCAAAATTGCGCTTGTAATCAATTTTTTTCGATTTACAGGGGCGGAAAGGGGCGTGACCAAAATCCAAAATAAACTTGCTCAGCGTGCAATAATAACACACACTGTCCCCAAATTTGGTAGTTCTAGCTATTATAGTAGCTGAGATCTAGATTTTCACACGGACAGACAGACGGACAGACAGACAGACGGACAGACGGACATGGCTATATCGACTCGGCTGTTGACCCTGAGCCAGAATATATATACTTTATGGGGCCGGAGGTGTCTCCTTCTGCCTGTTACATACATTTTCGGTTTGAACAAAGTTATAATACCGTTCTACTCTATGATTAGCGGGTATAAAAATTAAAGTATAAGTTCTTAAAAAAAAAAAAGAAAAAGCTTAAGCGGCATGAACTGGGAGTCGAACCTGTCGGTTCAGGAGTTCATCGCTTTTCCATTAAGCTACTGACGCTGTTATCCAACAACTGCAAAAATTTGCATTGTAAGGCATTCTTATTATTTCATGTACAAATAAAAAATTTGCGCTGCCGGCAGCGCTGCTTACAGCTAAGGGAAACGTTAAGCTGAATAACTTCTGTGTTTATTATCCGATTGTTACCAAATTTACAAAGATCATCTGGCTAGCTATAGTTATCATATAAACCGAAAATGAACAATATGGCATCAAAATTGCGCTTGTAATCAATTTTTTTTCGGTTTACAGGGGCGGAAGGGGGCGTGGCCAAACTGCAAAAATAACTTGATAACCGTGCAATAATAACACATTTTCGCCGCAAATTTGGTAATCCTAGCTCTTATAATAGCTGAGATCTAGATTTTCACACAGACAGACAGACGGACAGACAGACAGACGGACAGACGGACATGGCTATATCGACTCGGCTCTTGACCCTGAGCCAGAATATATATACTTTATGGGGTCGGAGGTGTCTCCTTCTGCCTATTACATACATTTTCGGTTTGAACGGTTTTAAGCTATAATACCCTTCTGCTCTATGAGTAGCGGGTATAAAAATATAAGAAAAAGCTGCGCTCTAACAATCGCACACAGCTGATTTAAGAGACTGTCACTTCTCCACTTGTTAACTAAGTTCATTGTTAGCCATTAAAAAAATTTTAAATAAAATGCACGACCACCAATAAATGCATATTTAAAAAATGAACAATATGGCATCAAAATTGCGCTTGTAATCAATTTTTTTCGATGTACAGGGGCGGAAGGGGGCGTGGCCAAAATCCAAAATAAACTTGCTCAGCGTGCAATAATAACACACACTGTCCCCAAATTTGGTAATCCTAGCTCTTATAATAGCTGAGATCTAGATTTTCACACGGACAGACAGGCGGACAGACAGACAGACGGACAGACCGACATGGCTATATCCATTCGGCTGTTGATCCTGAGCCAGAATATATATACTTTATGGGGTCGGAGGTATCTCCTTCTGCCTGTTACATACATTTTCGGATTGAACAAAGTTCTAATACCCTTCTACTCTATGAGTAGCGGGTATAAAAAGAACAAGTAAGAAAGCTACAGTCGAGTGTGCTCGACTGTAATATACCCGCTACCCAGCTGCTCGTACATCATTTATTTGCTTGGTTTGAACAAAGTTATAATACCCTTCTATTCTATGATTAGCGGGTATAAAAATTAAAGTATAAGTTCTTAAAAAAAAAAAAGAAAAAGCTTAAGCGGCATGAACTGGTAGTCGAACCACGGGCCTGTCGGTTCAGGAGTTCATCGCTTTTCCATTAAGCTACTGACGCTGTTATCCAACAACTGCAAAAATTTGCATTGTAAGGCATTCTTATTATTTCATGTACAAATAAAAAATTTGCGCTGCCGGCAGCGCTGCTTACAGCTAAGGAAAACGTTAAGCTGAACAACTTCTGTGTTTATTATCCTATTGTTACCAAATTTACAAAGATCATCTGGCTAGCTATAGTTATCATAAAAACCGAAAATGAACAATATGGCATCAAAATTGCGCTTGTAATCAATTTTTTTCGGTTTACAGGGGCGGAAGGGGGCGTGGCCAAAATCCAAAATAAACTTGATCAGCGTGCAATAATAACACATTTTGTCACCAAATTTGGTAATCCTAGCTCTTATAATAGCTGCGATCTAGATTTTCACACGGACAGACAGACGGACAGACGGACAGACAGACAGACGGACAGACGGACATGGCTATATCGACTCGGCTGTTGACCCTGAGCCAGAATATATATACTTTATGGGGTCGGAGGTGTCTCCTTCTGCCTATTACATACATTTTCGGTTTGAACGGTTTTAAGTTATAATACCCTTCTACTCTATGAGTAGCGGGTAAAAAAATATAAGAAAAAGCTGCGCTCTAACAATCGCACACAGCTGATTTAAGAGACTGTCACTTCTCCACATGTTAACTAAGTTCATTGTTAGCCATTAAAAAAATTTTAAATAAAATGCACGACCACCAATTAATGCATATTTAAAAAATGAACAATATGGCATCAAAATTGCGCTTGTAATCAATTTTTTTTCGATGTACAGGGGCGGAAGGGGGCGTGGCCAAAATCCAAAATAAACTTGCTCAGCGTGCAATAATAACACACACTGTCCCCAAATTTGGTAATCCTAGCTCTTATAATAGCTGAGATCTAGATTTTCACACGGACAGACAGGCGGACAGACAGACAGACGGACAGACGGACAGACCGACATGGCTATATCCATTCGGCTGTTGATCCTGAGCCAGAATATATATACTTTATGGGGTCGGAGGTATCTCCTTCTGCCTGTTACATACATTTTCGGATTGAACAAAGTTCTAATACCCTTCTACTCTATGAGTAGCGGGTATAAAAAGAACAAGTAAGAAAGCTACAGTCGAGTGTGCTCGACTGTAATATACCCGCTACCCAGCTGCTCGTACATCATTTATTTGCGGAACAAAAAAAACGGCTACAATCATATTTTGACCGTAAAAGGCTGTGGACTTACAATATTTATGCAAAGTCAAATTCTAAAATAAACAAGTAAGAAAGCTACAGTCGAGTGTGCTCGACTGTAATATACCCGCTACCCAGCTGCTTGTACATAATTTATTTGCGGAACAATAAATGGGCTACAATCATATTTTGACCGTAAAAGGCTATGGACTTATAATATTTATGCAAAGTCAAAATATAAAATAAAAAAAAAAACATTTCAGCTTCCGGCAGCGCTGCTTACAGCTATGGAAAACGTTAAGCTGAATAACTTCTGTGTTTATTATCCGATTGTTACCAAATTTTCTTTTTCTTTCTAGAAAAGAAAGAAATTTTCTTTCTTTTTTTTCTATTTTTTCGTTTCTTTTTTTTATTTTCTTTGTTCTTTCTTTTAAGGACTCGCATATTTAGTTTTACCTATTTATTTTAATTAAAAATTTAAATGTTATTAAAAAATATGTATCAATGATTTACCGGATAGACACTCGTATGGACCAATACGTCTATAAAGAAATTATAGAGGATATAATGGTGCCATATTCCGAGGAAAATATGCCATTATCATGGCGTTTTATGCACGACAACGATCCTAAGCACACTTCACGGCTTATGAAAAGTTGCCTTTAGGAGCATCAAGTTGTTACGCTGAAGTGGCCAGCTCAGTCACCGGACCCCAATCCGATAGAGAATCTCTAGAATGATGTTGAGCAGCACATTCGCACCAAAAATCTGGGCAGTTTGAATGATTTGTGGATAGTTATCCGAGAAGCGTGGTACAGTATTCCGCAGAACAGATGCGCTGCTTTAGTGGAGAGTCAGCACAGAAGATTGGATGTAGTTATCAAAAACAAAGGATATCCAACAAAATATTAGTCCCCTTTCTTATGTTTTCTCATTCTACTTAATAAATTAATAAAAAAAAAGTATAAGTGTCCTAAACTCATGTCCAGCTGAAAATCATAGTTAATTCATTCAAACCAACGCAGAAAAAAAACGACAAAAGGGAATAGGCTGAAAGTAACTATACATCTTATCAACTAATAAGGCAACAACCAGAAAAAATTGGTGAACTATTCACTATACAATCGGTAAAAATTGTATATATATTTAAAATTTAGTTAAAAGTTTTACCAAATATATTTAAAAGTCGTTATAGAAAAGATATTAAATTAAATATATTATTACTATAGATTGAAAACAAAGCAAACATTACTATAGATTGAAAACAAAGCAAACAAGGAAACAAACAATATAGTAAACCAAGACCAAAAATTCAAAAAATTTAGTTATTGTAAAAAAGAAATTAAATAATTTGTTGAATAGTTATGGAGCTCGATCAGTTTGCGAAGACCTTCAAGCAGCGTCGCATCGAGCTCGGCTTCACCCAGCGCGATGTGGCTCTGGCCATGGGCAAACTCTATGGCAACGATTATTCGCAGGCGACAATCTTACTCTTTGAGACACACAAGTTGAGCGTCAAGAGCATGCGCAAGCTTAAGCCATTGCTGCAGAAGTACCGGGTATAAAAAAAAAACGATGATATGAAACATTTTTGTGTACTTATTCAAAAATGAAGAGAATTGCTCTACTTGTTAAAAAAAAAGGCATACTTTAATGCAAATAAAAATCGCAAATCGCAAGGGGAAATTTCTACAGCATTTTGCCTTGCTTCAGTCACTCAAATGTCTGCAGCTTTCGTTAGCAGACATCGTGGCTGCCCAAGCCAAGCAGATTGAGAATAAGTATGGTTTTTGCCGGTGGCAAATGTGGCAAGAGAGCAGAATCTGACCGGCCCATGACTATTATTAGTCATGCAGCGGGCTCGGACGGAGACGTCTAAGCTAATGAAGCTTTTTCACACCTGCCTGCTAAATTATGCGCCATGACCAGGAGTGCCATGGAGTAAGAGCACCATGCAAGCCATTTACTTGTTACAGATTGCTTATAATTAAATTATAATCAACATCAAGCCAGGCGCATCACGCAGATGCAGACGAAAATGGAGACGTAGAGACCAAGACCAAGACATGCAGCCAGTGAGACCGGTCTGAGGCCGCTGCTGCTGATGACATGCATCTAACAAGCCTTCAACTATCTAATCAACGTACAAGTCAAAATATCAATACCTCAAGTAATCAAAATTACTTTAGAATTTCAAATCAGTTGGGCTGATGCTGCCTGCCTGCCTGCAGCGTCTCACACAAGCACCGTGTCCAGCTGCTATATGCGACAGTTGCAACTCGAGTCCAGAGTGGGGAGATTGATGAAAAAAAAGCAACAACAACTAAGATTATTCGAATTTAATGGGCGCGACGCGCGTGGAGACTTCACAAGTGAGGCAACGCCAACTACAACAAAAACAACAACTGAGACGTTTCACAGACATGTTAGGAAAAGCTAAAACTGGACCTGCTGCCTGTTGCCTGGTCCTGCCTGTGTCTGGTCTGGCCTGGTCTTTTCCAGTTATACTGTGCTCGCACTGTGACCTGTCATCATGATTGATACGTTTGATGGATTCATTCGAGCTGACTGCTGTGTGGCGTTCAGTTTTTAAAGTTTGCTGATTGATCCCAGCGTGTTGATTACAATCGACGCCGACGTACACGCAGATGCAGGCACAGGTAGTTGGCGCAGGCAGTTGGCGCTGTATGGGGAGTCTTGCAACGCATGCTGCTGGGAATTCAATCAAAAGTGTCAGCGCTGGCACAACATCTCTTACTGCTAAAGGTGCCGAAACCACTAACTAAATACAGTGGTAACTGAATATTAGAATAGAATATTAGAATATTAGAAATGATAAGAAAGGCAAAAAAAATCAAAAGGGAAACAAAGAGTTAATCTCTTTTTCATTGATAAGAAATTTTAAAAATTATGGAACTTTGGAAAAGTGGGAAGTATAAAAAAAAATTTTTAATAAATTATAGAAATTTTTAAATATTTTGAAATTAAGAAATTGACAGTTAATATTTTTAAAACATTTTTAAAAGCTTTAAATATTCTTAATGAATTTTAAATAATACGCAAATTTAGGAAAAATGTGGAAATTTGACGATGACGTCACGATATGCTGCAAAGGCGCAAAGAGTGTAACTATGGAAAACGTTTAGATGAATATCTTCTATGTTTATTGTTCGATCGGATTGTAATTTTGAAAATAGATTTATATTGTAATTATCTATGTTTATACCAAGAAATATATTTATACCAGAAAGCCATAACTTCAATACTTTTCCTAATAATCGTAATTATCGTTTTGCGTGGGCGGTGGGCGCGACATCGAAAATTGAAAATAAACTCGATCTACCTATGGTATACAGGAAATTAGGTGTCTCTACCTTTTGTAATAGCTGAGATCTAGACGTACAGACGGACAGACGGACATGGCTATATCGACTCGGCTGTTGATCCTGAGCCAGAATATATATACTTTATGGGGTCTGAGGTGTCTCCTTCTGCCTGTTACATACATTTTCGGTTTGAACAAAGTTATAATACCCTTCTACTCTATGAGTAGCGGGTATAAAAAAACATTTTTGCACACATTTAATTTTTGATGCGGGCGGGACTCGAACCCGTAAATGCATAATAGTACTGTTCGTTTTGCAGTCCACAACTTAACCCATTTCACCACCGTACACGCACACACGATTCGGCACAGCTATGGAAACCGTTAAGCTGAATAACTTCTGTGTTTATTATCCGATTGTTACTAAATTACATACTGACAGACGGACATGGCTATATCGACTCGGCTGTTGATCCTGAGCCAGAATATATACACTTAATGGGGTCGGAGGTGTCTCCTTCTGCCTGTTACATACATTTTCGGTTTGAACGGTTTTAAGTTATAATACCCTTCTACTCTATGAGTAGCGGGTATAAAAATATAAGAAAAAGCTGCGCTCTAACAATCGCACACAGCTGATTTAAGAGACTGTCACTTCTCCACTTGTTAACTAAGTTCATTGTGAGCCATTAAAAAAATTTTAAATAAAATGCACGACCACCAAATAATGCATATTTAAGAAATGAACAATATGGCATCAAAATTGCGCTTGTAATCAATTTTTTTCGATGTACAGGGGCGGAAGGGGGCGTGGCCAAAATCCAAAATAAACTTGATCAGCGTGCAATAATAACACACACTGTCCCCAAATTTGGTAGTTCTTGCTATTATAGTAGCTGAGATCTAGATTTTCACACGGACAGACAGACGGACAGACGGACATGGCTATATCGACTCGGCTGTTGACCCTGAGCCAGAATATATATACTTTATGGGGTCGGAGGTGTCTCCTTCTGCCTGTTACATACATTTTCGGTTTGAACAAAGTTATAATACCCTTCTACTCTATGATTAGCGGTTATAAAAATAAAAGTATAAGTTCTTAAAAAAAAAAAGAAAAGGCTTAAGCGGCATGCACTGGGAATCGAACCACGGGCCTGTCGGTTCAGGAGTTCATCGCTTTTCCATTAAGCTACTGACGCTGTTATCCAACAACTGCAAAAATTTGCATTGTAAGGCATTCTTATTATTTCATGTACAAATAAAAAATTTGCGCTGCCGGCAGCGCTGCTTACAGCTATGGAAAACGTTAAGCTGAATATTTTCTGTGTTTATTATCCGATTGTTACCAAATTTACAAAGATCATCTGGCTAGCTATAGTTATCATATAAACCGAAAATGAACAATATGGCATCAAAATTGCGCTTGTAATCAATGTTTTTTCGATTTACGGGGGCGGAAGGGGGCGTGGCCAAAATCCAAAATAAACTTGATCAGCGTGCAATAATAACACACACTGTCACCAAATTTGGTAGTTCTAGCTCTTATATTAGCTGAGATATAGATTTTCACACGGACAGACAGACGGACAGACGGACAGACAGACAGACGGACAGACGGACATGGCTATATCGACTCGGCTGTTGACCCTGAGCCAGAATATATATACTTTATGGGGTCGGAGGTGTCTCCTTCTGCCTGTTACATACATTTTCGGTTTGAACGGTTTTAAGTTATAATACCCTTCTACTCTATGAGTAGCGGGTATAAAAATATAAGAAAAAGCTGCGCTCTAACAATCGCACACAGCTGATTTAAGAGACTGTCACTTCTCCACTTGTTAACTAAGTTCATTGTGAGCCATTAAAAAAATTTTAAATAAAATGCACGACCACCAAATAATGCATATTTAAGAAATGAACAATATGGCATCAAAATTGCGCTTGTAATCAATTTTTTTCGATGTACAGGGGCGGAAGGGGGCGTGGCCAAAATCCAAAATAAACTTGATCAGCGTGCAATAATAACACACACTGTCCCCAAATTTGGTAGTTCTTGCTATTATAGTAGCTGAGATCTAGATTTTCACACGGACAGACAGACGGACAGACAGACAGACGGACAGACGGACTTGGCTATATCGACTCGGCTGTTGATCCTGAGCCAGAATATATATACTTTACGGGGTCTGAGGTGTCTCCTTCTGCCTGTTACATACATTTTCGGTTTGAACAAAGTTATAATACCCTTCTACTCTATGAGTAGCGGGTATAAAAAAACATTTTTGCACACATTTAATTTTTGATGCGGGCAGGACTCGAACCCGTAAATGCATAATAGTACTGTTCGTTTTGCAGTCCACAACTTAACCCATTTCACCACCGTACACGCACACACGATTCGGCACAGCTATGGAAACCGTTAAGCTGAATAACTTCTGTGTTTATTATCCGATTGTTACTAAATTACAGACTGACAGACGGACATGGCTATATCGACTCGGCTGTTGATCCTGAGCCAGAATATATACACTTAATGGGGTCGGAGGTGTTTCCTTCTGCCTGTTACATACATTTTCGGTTTGAACGGTTTTAAGTTATAATACCCTTCTACTCTATGAGTAGCGGGTATAAAAATATAAGAAAAAGCTGCGCTCTAACAATCTCACACAGCTGATTTAAGAGACTGTCACTTCTCCACTTCTTAACTAAGTTCATTGTGAGCCATTAAAAAAATTTTAAATAAAATGCACGACCACCAATTAATGCATATTTAAAAAATGAACAATATGGCATTAAAATTGCGCTTGTAATCAATTTTTTTCGATTTACAGGGGCGGAAGGGGACGTGGCCAAAATCCAAAATAAACTTGCTCAGCGTGCAATAATAACACACACTGTCCCCAAATTTGGTAATCCTAGCTCTAATAATAGCTGAGATCTAGATTTTCACACGGATAGACAGGCGGACAGACAGACAGACGGACAGACCGACATGGCTATATCCATTCGGCTGTTGATCCTTAGCCAGAATATATATACTTTATGGGGTCGGAGGTATCTCCTTCTGCCTGTTACATACATTTTCGGTTTGAACAAAGTTATAATACCCTTCTACTCTATGAGTAGCGGGTATAAAAAGAACAAGTAAGAAAGCTACAGTCGAGTGTGCTCGACTGTAATATACCCGCTACCCAGCTGCTTGTACATAATTTATTTGCGGAACAAAAAAACGGCTACAATCATATTTTGACCGTAAAAGGCTATGGACTTATAATATTTATGCAAAGTTAAAATATAAAATTAAAAAAAAACAAGTAAGAAAGCTACAGTCGAGTGTGCTCGACTGTAATATACCCGCTACCCAGCTGCTCGTACATCATTTATTTGCGGAACGAAAAAAACGGCTACAATCATATTTGGACCGCAAAAGGCTATGGACTTACAATATTTATGCAAAGTCAAATTCTAAAATAAAAAAATAAAATATTTTTGCACACATTTAACAGGACTCGAACCCGTAAATGCATAATAGTACTGTTCGTTTTGCAGTCCACAACTTAACCCATTCCACCACCGTACACGCACACACGATTCGGCACAATGCTGCAAGCAGCGCTGCCGGCAGCGCTGCTTACAGCTATGGAAAACGTTAAGCTGAATAACTTCTGTGTTTATTATCCGATTGTTACTAAATTTTCAGAGATCATTTCTCTAGCTATAGTTATCATCTAAACCGAAAATGAACAATATAGCATCAAAATTGCGCTTGTAACCAATGTTTTTTCGATTTACGGGGGCGGAAGGGGGCGTGGCCAAAATCCAAAATAAACTTGATCAGCGTGCTATAATAACACACACTGTCACCAAATTTGGTAGTTCTAGCTCTTATATTAGCTGAGATCTAGATTTTCACACGGACAGACAGACGGACAGACAGACAGACGGACAGACAGACAGACGGACATGGCTATATCGACTCGGCTGTTGATCCTGTGCCAGAATATAAATTCTTTATAGGGTCGGAGGTGTCTCCTTCTGCCTGTTACATACAGTTTCGGTTTGAACAAAGTTATAATACCCTTCTACTCTATCAGTAGCGGGTATAAAAACATCATCGACACGATATTTTTATACCCGCTACTCATAGAGTAGAAGGGTATTATAACGTTGTTCAAAACGAAAATGTGTGTAACAGGCAGAAGGAGACACCTCCGACCCCATAAAGTATATATATTCTGGGTCAGGATCAACAGCCGAGTCGATATAGCCATGTCCGTCTGTCCGTCTGTCTTTCTGTCCGTCTGTTTGTCCGTGTGAAAATCTAGATCTCAGCTATTATAAGAGCTAGAACTACCAAATTTGGTGACAAAATGTGTTATTATTGCACGCTGATCAAGTTTATTTTGGATTTCGGCCACGCCCCCTTCCGCCCCTGTAAATAAAAAACAAGTAAGAAAGCGACAGTCGAGTGTGCTCGACTGTAATATACCCGCTACCCAGCTGCTCGTACATCATTTATTTGCGGAACAAAAAAACGGCTACAATCATATTTTGACCATAAAAGGCTATGGACTTAAAATATTTATGCAAAATCAAAATATAAAATAAAAAAAAAAACATTTTTGCACACATTTAATTTTTGATGCGGGCGGGACTCGAACCCGTAAATGCATAATAGTACTGTTCGTTTTGCAGTCCACAACTTAACCCATTCCACCACCGTACACGCACACACGATTCGGCACAATGCTGCAAGCAGCGCTGCCGGCAGCGCTGCTTACAGCTATGGAAAACGTTAAGCTGAATAACTTCTGTGTTTATTATCCGATTGTTACTAAATTTTCAGAGATCATTTCGCTAGCTATAGTTATCATCTAAACCGAAAATGAACAATATAGCATCAAAATTGCGCTTGTAATCAATGTTTTTTCGATTTACGGGGGCGGAAGGGGGCGTGGCCAAAATCCAAAATAAACTTGATCAGCGTGCTATAATAACACACACTGTCACCAAATTTGGTAGTTCTAGCTCTTATATTAGCTGAGATCTAGATTTTCACACGGACAGACAGACGGACAGACAGACAGACGGACAGACAGACAGACGGACATGGCTATATCGACTCGGCTGTTGATCCTGTGCCAGAATATAAATTCTTTATAGGGTCGGAGGTGTCTCCTTCTGCCTGTTACATACAGTTTCGGTTTGAACAAAGTTATAATACCCTTCTACTCTATCAGTAGCGGGTATAAAAACATCATCGACACGATATTTTTATACCCGCTACTCATAGAGTAGAAGGGTATTATAACTTTGTTCAAACCGAAAATGTGTGTAACAGGCAGAAGGAGACACCTCCGACCCCATAAAGTATATATATTCTGGGTCAGGATCAACAGCCGAGTCGATATAGCCATGTCCGTCTGTCCGTCTGTCTTTCTGTCCGTCTGTTTGTCCGTGTGAAAATCTAGATCTCAGCTATTATAAGAGCTAGAACTACCAAATTTGGTGACAAAATGTGTTATTATTGCACGCTGATCAAGTTTATTTTGGATTTCGGCCACGCCCCCTTCCGCCCCTGTAAATAAAAAACAAGTAAGAAAGCGACAGTCGAGTGTGCTCGACTGTAATATACCCGCTACCCAGCTGCTCGTACATCATTTATTTGCGGAACAAAAAAACGGCTACAATCATATTTTGACCATAAAAGGCTATGGACTTAAAATATTTATGCAAAATCAAAATATAAAATAAAAAAAAAAAACATTTTTGCACACATTTAATTTTTGATGCGGGCGGGACTCGAACCCGTAAATGCATAATAGTACTGTTCGTTTTGCAGTCCACAACTTAACCCATTCCACCACCGTACACGCACACACGATTCGGCACAATGCTGCAAGCAGCGCTGCCGTCATGTTAACCAAAAATGAACAATATGGCGTCAAAATTGCGCTTGTAATCAATGTTTTTTCGATTTACGGGGGCGGAAGGGGGCGTGGCCAAAATCCAAAATAAGCTTGATCAGCGTGCAATAATAACACATTTTGTCCGCAAATTTGGTAATCCTAGTTCTTATAATAGCTGCGATCTAGATTTTCACACGGACAGACAGACGGACAGACAGACAGACGGACAGACAGACAGACGGACAGACGGACTTGGCTATATCGACTCGGCTGTTGATCCTGAGCCAGAATATATATACTTTATGGGGTCGGAGGTGTCTCCTTCTGGCTGTTACACACATTTTCGGTTTGAACTAAGTTATAATACCCTTCTACCGTATGAGTAGCGGGTATAAAAGTTAAAGTTTAAGTTCTTAAAAAAAAAAGAAAAAGCTTAAGCGGCATGAACTGGGAGTCAAACCACGGCCCTGTCGTTTCAGGAGTTCCTCGCTTTTCCACTAAGCTACTGACTCTGTTATCCAACAACTGCAAAAATTTGCATTGTAAGCCATTCTTATTAGTTCCTGTACAAATAAAGAATTTGCGCTGCCGGCAGCGCTGCTTACAGCTATGGAAAACGTTAAGCTGAATAACTTCTGTGTTTATTATCCGATTGTTACCAAATTTTTAGAGATCGTCTGGCTAGCTATAGTTATCATATAAATCGAAAATGAACAATATGGCATCAAAATTGCGCTTGTAATCAATTTTTTTCGATTTACAGGGTCGGAAGGGGGCGTGGCCAAAATCCAAAATAAAAATGCTCAGCGTGCAAGAATAAGACACACACTCCCTCCAAATTTGGTAGTTCTAGCTCTTATAATAGCTGAGATCTAGATTTTCACACGGACAGACAGACGGACAGACAGACAGACGGACAGACGGACAGACTCGGCTGTTGACCCTGAGCCAGAATATATATACTTTATGGGGTCGGAGGTGTCTCCTTCTGCCTGTTACATACATTTTCGGTTTGAACAAAGTTGTAATACCCTTCTACTCTATGAGTAGCGGGTATAAAAATTGATTAGAAGCGCAACTCGAACCCGTTAATGCATAATAGTACTGTTCGTTTTGCAGTCCACAACTTAACCCATTTCACCACCGTACACGCACACACGATTCGGCAGAATGCTGCAAGCAGCGCTGAATAACTTCTGTGTTTATTATCCGATTGTTACCAAATTGTCAGAGATCATTTGGCTAGCTATAGTTATCATGTTAACCGAAAATGAACAATATGGCATCAAAATTGCACTTGTTATCAATGTTTTTTCGATTTGCGGTGGCGGAAGGGGCGTGGCCAAAATCCAAAATAAACTTGATCAGCGTGCAATAATAACACATATTGTCACCAAATTTGGTTGTCCCAGCTCTTATAATAGCTGAGATCTAGATTTTCACACTGACAGACAGACGGACAGACGGACATGGCTATATCGACTCGGCTGTTGATCCTGAGCCAGAATATATATACTTTATGGGGTCGGAGGTGTCTCCTTCTGCCTGTTACATACATTTTCGGTGTGAACAAAGTTATAATACCGTTCTACTCTATGAGTAGCGGGTATAAAAACAACAACAACTAAGATTATTCGAATTTAATGGGCGCAACGCGCGTGGAGACTTCACAAGTGAGGCAACGCCAACTACAACAAAAACAACAACTGAGACGTTTCACAGACATGTTAGGAAAAGCTAAAAACTGGACCTGCTGCCTGTTGCCAGGTCCTGCCTGTGTCTGGTCTGGCCTGGTCTTTTCCAGTTATACTGTGCTCGCACTGTGACCTGTCATCATGATTGATACGTTTGATGGATTCATTCGAGCTGACTGCTGTGTGGCGTTCAGTTTTAAAGTTTGCTGATTGATCCCAGCGTGTAGATACAATCGACGCCGACGTACACGCAGATGCAGGCACAGGTAGTTGGCGCAGGCAGTTGGCGCTGTATGGGGAGTCTTGCAACGCATGCTGCTGGGAATTCAATCAAAAGTGTCAGCGCTGGCACAACATCTCTTACTGCTAAAGGTGCCGAAACCACTAACTAAATACAGTGGTAACTGAATATTAGAATAGAATATTAGAATATTAGAAATGATAAGAAAGGCAAAAAAAATCAAAAGGAAAACAAAGAGTTAATCCCTTTTTCATTGATAAGCAATTTTAAAAATTATGGAACTTTGGAAAAGTGGGAAGTATAAAAAAAAACATTTTAATAAATTATAGAAATTTTTAAATATTTTGAAATTAAGAAAATTGACAGTTAATATTTTTAAAACATTTTTAAAAGCTTTAAATATTCTTAATGAATTTTAAATAATACGCAAATTTAGGAAAAATGTGGAAATTTGACGACGACGTCACGATATACTGCAAAGGCGCAAAGAGTGTAACTATGGAAAACGTTTAGATGAATATCTTCTGTGTTTATTGTTCGATCGGATTGTAATTTTGAAAATAGATTTATATTGTAATTATCTTTGTTTATACCAAAGCAGAAAGCCATAACTTCAATACTTTTCCTTATAATCGTAATTATCGTTTTGCGTGGGCGGTGGGCGCGACATCGAAAATTGAAAATAAACTCGATCTACCTATGGTATACAGGAAATTAGGTGTCTCTACCTTTTGTAATAGCTGAGATCTAGACGTACAGACGGACAGACGGACATGGCTATATCGACTCGGCTGTTGATCCTGAGCCAGAATATATATACTTTATGGGGTCGGAGGTGTCTCCTTCTGCCTGTTACATACATTTTCGGTTTGAACAAAGTTATAATACCCTTCTACTCTATGAGTAGCGGGTATAAAAATGACAAAAATCGGCCGATAGGTTTTATGGCAGCTATACGATATATCTGTCCGATTTTGATAAAATTTGCACAGCTTTGAATGGATAAACTAAGGCATAGACTGCGAAAGTTTCTTATCAATATCTTGAAAAATGACAAAAATCGGCCGATAGGTTTTATGGCAGCTATACGATATATCTGTCCGATTTTGATAAAATTTGCACAGCTTTGAATGGATAAACTAAGGCATAGACTGCGAAAGTTTCTTATCAATATCTTGAAAAATGACAAAAATCGGCCAATAGGTTTTATGGCAGCTATACGATATATCGGTCCGATTTTGATAAAACTTGCACAGCTTTGAATGGACAAACTAAGGCATAGACTGCGAAAGTTTCTTGGCAATATCTTGAAAAAAAACAAAAATCGGCCGATAGGTTTTATGGCAGCTATACGATATATTGGTCGATTTTTTGATAAAATTTGCACAGCTTTGAATGGACAAACTAAGGCATAGATGTTTCTCTATCAATATCTTTGCAATATCTTGAAAAATGACAAAAATCGGCCGAATAGGTTTCTATGGCAGCTATACGATATATCGGTCCGATTTTGATAAAATTTGCACAGCTTTGAATGGACAAACTAAGGCATAGACTGCGAAAGTTTCTTATCAATATCTTGAAAAATGACAAAAATCGGCCGAATAGGTTTTATGGCAGCTATACGATATATCGGTCCGATTTTGATAAAATTTGCACAGCTTTGAATGGACAAACTAAGGCATAGACTGCGAAAGTTTCTTATCAATATCTTGAAAAATGACAAAAATCGGCCAATAGGTTTTATGGCAGCTATACGATATATCGGTCCGATTTTGATAAAACTTGCACAGCTTTGAATGGACAAACTAAGGCATAGACTGCGAAAGTTTCTTATCAATATCTTGAAAAATGACAAAAATCGGCCAATAGGTTTTATGGCAGCTATACGATATATCGGTCCGATTTTGATAAAATTTGCACAGCTTTGAATGGACAAACTAAGGCATAGACTGCGAAAGTTTCTTATCAATATCTTGAAAAATGACAAAAATCGGCCAATAGGTTTTATGGCAGCTATACGATATATCGGTCCGATTTTGATAAAATTTGCACAGCTTTGAATGGACAAACTAAGGCATAGACTGCGAAAGTTTCTTATCAATATCTTGAAAAATGACAAAAATCGGCCGATAGGTTTTATGGCAGCTATACGATATATCGGTCCGATTTTGATAAAATTTTCACAGCTTTGAATGGACAAACTAAGGCATAGACTGCGAAAGTTTCTTGGCAATATCTTGAAAAATGACAAAAATCGGCCGATAGGTTTTATGGCAGCTATACGATATATCGGTCCGATTTTGATAAAATTTGCACAGCTTTGAATGGACAAACTAAGGCATAGACTGCGAAAGTTTCTTATCAATATCTTGAAAATATGACAAAAATCGGCCAATAGGTTTTATGGCAGCTATACGATATATCGGTCCGATTTTGATAAAATTTGCACAGCTTTGAATGGACATAATACAAAGGCTTGGACTGCGAAAGTTTCTTTCATCATTTAAAAAATGCACAAAAATTGGCCGAATAGGTTCTATGGTTATGGCAGTTATACGATATATCGGTCCGATTTAAATAAAATTTTGCACAGCTTTGAATGGACAAACTAAGGCATAGACTGCGAAAGTTTCTTATCAATATCTTGAAAAATGACAAAAATCGGCCAATAGGTTTTATGGCAGCTATACGATATATCGGTCCGATTTTGATAAAATTTGCACAGCTTTGAATGGACAAACTAAGGCATAGACTGCGAAAGTTTCTTATCAATATCTTGAAAAATGACCAAAATCGGCCGATAGGTTGTATAGCAGCTATACGATATATATTACTAAGGCATAGACTGCGAAAGTTTCTTATCAATATCTTGAAAAATGACAAAAATCGGCCAATAGGTTTTATGGCAGCTATACGATATATCGGTCCGATTTTGATAAAATTTGCACAGCTTTGAATGGACAAACTAAGGCATAGACTGCGAAAGTTTCTTATCAATATCTTGAAAAATGACAAAAATCGGCCGATAGGTTTTATGGCAGCTATATACGATTTTATATTTGCGTGATGGCATATATCGATATATCCGATTTTGATAAAATTTTCACAGCTTTGAATGGACAAACTAAGGCATAGACTGCGAAAGTTTCTTATCAATATCTTGAAAAATGACAAAAATCGGCCAATAGGTTCTATGGCAGCTATACGATATATCGGTCCGATTTTGATAAAATTTGCACAGCTTTGAATGGACAAACTAAGGCATAGACTGCGAAAGTTTCTTATCAATATCTTGAAAAATGACAAAAATCGGCCGATAGGTTTTATGGCAGCTATACGATATATCGGTCCGATTTTGATAAAATTTGCACAGCTTTGAATGGACAAACTAAGGCATAGACTGCGAAAGTTTCTTATCAATATCTTGAAAAATGACAAAAATCGGCCAATAGGTTTTATGGCAGCTATACGATATATCGGTCCGATTTTGATAAAATTTGCACAGCTTTGAATGGACAAACTAAGGCATAGACTGCGAAAGTTTCTTATCAATATCTTGAAAAATGACAAAAATCGGCCAATAGCGTTTGTTTATGGCAGCTATAGATATCTGTCCGATTTTGATAAAATTTTCAATTTGATTTGGACAATACTAAGGCATAGACTGCAAAAGTTTCTTGGCAATAGCTTCAATGGCAAATGACAAAAATCGATAGGTTTTATGGCAGCTATACGATATATCGGGTCCAATTTTGATAAAATTTGCACAGCTTTGAATGGACAAACTAAGGCATAGACTGCGAAAGTTTCTTATCAATATCTTGAAAAATGACAAAAATCGGCCAATAGGTTTTATGGCAGCTATACGATATATCGGTCCGATTTTGATAAAATTTGCACAGCTTTGAATGGACAAACTAAGGCATAGACTGCGAAAGTTTCTTATCAATATCTTGAAAAATGACAAAAATCGGCCAATAGGTTTTATGGCAGCTATACGATATATCGGTCCGATTTTGATAAAATTTTCACAGCTTTGAATGGACAAACTAAGGCATAGACTGCGAAAGTTTCTTATCAATATCTTGAAAAATGACAAAAATCGGCCAATAGGTTTCTATGGCAGCTATACGATATATCGGTCCGATTTTGATAAAATTTTCACAGCTTTGAATGGACATACTAAGGCATAGACTGCGAAAGTTTCTTATCAATATCTTGAAAAATGACAAAAATCGGCCAATAGGTTTTATGGCAGCTATACGATATATCGGTCCGATTTTGATAAAATTTGCACAGCTTTGAATGGACAAACTAAGGCATAGACTGCGAAAGTTTCTTATCAATATCTTGAAAAATGACAAAAATCGGCCAATAGGTTTTATGGCAGCTATACGATATATCGGTCCGATTTTGATAAAATTTGCACAGCTTTGAATGGACAAACTAAGGCATAGACTGCGAAAGTTTCTTATCAATATCTTGAAAAATGACAAAAATCGGCCAATAGGTTTTATGGCAGCTATACGATATATCGGTCCGATTTTGATAAAATTTGCACAGCTTTGAATGGACAAACTAAGGCATAGACTGCGAAAGTTTCTTATCAATATCTTGAAAAATGACAAAAATCGGCCAATAGGTTTTATGGCAGCTATACGATATATCGGTCCGATTTTGATAAAATTTGCACAGCTTTGAATGGACATACTAAGGCATAGACTGCGAAAGTTTCTTGGCTATATCTTGAAAAATGACAAAAATCGGCCGATAGGTTTTATGGCAGCTATACGATATATCGGTCCGATTTTGATAAAATTTGCACAGCTTTGAATGGACAAACTAAGGCATAGACTGCGAAAGTTTCTTATCAATATCTTGAAAAATGACAAAAATCGGCCGATAGGTTTTATGGCAGCTATACGATATATCGGTCCGATTTTGATAAAATTTGCACAGCTTTGAATGGACAAACTAAGGCATAGACTGCGAAAGTTTCCTATCAATATCTTGAAAAATGTCAAAAATCGGCCGATATGTTCTATGGCAGCTATACGATATAGTGGTCCGATTTTAATAAAATTTTCACAATCAATATCTTGAAAAATGACAAAATGGTTTTTGGCGCTTACGATTATGTCAGTTTGAATGACATAAAATGAAAATCGGCCAATAGGTTCTATGGCAGCTATACGATATATCGGTCCGATTTTGATAAAATTTGCACAGCTTTGAATGGACAAACTAAGGCATAGACTGCGAAAGTTTCTTATCAATATCTTGAAAAATGACAAAAATCGGCCAATAGGTTTTATGGCAGCTATACGATATATCGGTCCGATTTTGATAAAATTTGCACAGCTTTGAATGGACAAACTAAGGCATAGACTGCGAAAGTTTCTTATCAATATCTTGAAAAATGACAAAAATCGGCCAATAGGTTTTATGGCAGCTATACGATATATCGGTCCGATTTTGATAAAATTTGCACAGCTTTGAATGGACAAACTAAGGCATAGACTGCGAAAGTTTCTTATCAATATCTTGAAAAATGACCAAAATCGGCCGATAGGTTGTATAGCAGCTATACGATATATATTACTAAGGCATAGACTGCGAAAGTTTCAGATCAATATCTTGAAAAATGACAAAAATCGGCCAATAGGTTTTATGGCAGCTATACGATATATCGGTCCGATTTTGATAAAATTTGCACAGCTTTGAATGGACAAACTAAGGCATAGACTGCGAAAGTTTCTTATCAATATCTTGAAAAATGACAAAAATCGGCCAATAGGTTTTATGGCAGCTATACGATATATCGGTCCGATTTTGATAAAATTTGCACAGCTTTGAATGGACAAACTAAGGCATAGACTGCGAAAGTTTCTTATCAATATCTTGAAAAATGACAAAAATCGGCCAATAGGTTTTATGGCAGCTATACGATATATCGGTCCGATTTTGATAAAATTTGCACAGCTTTGAATGGACAAACTAAGGCATAGACTGCGAAAGTTTCTTATCAATATCTTGAAAAATGACAAAAATCGGCCAATAGGTTTTATGGCAGCTATACGATATATCGGTCCGATTTTGATAAAATTTGCACAGCTTTGAATGGACAAATATTTTTCTTATAAAATCGGCACAGCTTTGATGGACTAAGGCATAGACTGCGAAAGTTTCTTATCAATATCTTGAAAAATGACAAAAATCGGCCAATAGGTTTTATGGCAGCTATACGATATATCGGTCCGATTTTGATAAAATTTGCACAGCTTTGAATGGACAAACTAAGGCATAGACTGCGAAAGTTTCTTATCAATATCTTGAAAAATGACAAAAATCGGCCAATAGGTTTTATGGCAGCTATACGATATATCGGTCCGATTTTGATAAAATTTGCACAGCTTTGAATGGACAAACTAAGGCATAGACTGCGAAAGTTTCTTATCAATATCTTGAAAAATGACAAAAATCGGCCAATAGGTTTTATGGCAGCTATACGATATATCGGTCCGATTTTGATAAAATTTGCACAGCTTTGAATGGACAAACTAAGGCATAGACTGCGAAAGTTTCTTATCAATATCTTGAAAAATGACAAAAATCGGCCAATAGGTTTTATGGCAGCTATACGATATATCGGTCCGATTTTGATAAAATTTAAATTTGCACAGCTTTGAATGGACAAACTAAGGCATAGACTGCGAAAGTTTCTTATCAATATCTTGAAAAATGACAAAAATCGGCCGATAGGTTTTATGGCAGCTATACGATATATCGGTCCGATTTTGATAAAATTTGCACAGCTTTGAATGGACAAACTAAGGCATAGACTGCGAAAGTTTCTTATCAATATCTTGAAAAATGACAAAAATCGGCCAATAGGTTTTATGGCAGCTATACGATATATCGGTCCGATTTTGATAAAATTTGCACAGCTTTGAATGGACAAACTAAGGCATAGACTGCGAAAGTTTCTTATCAATATCTTGAAAAATGACAAAAATCGGCCAATAGGTTTTATGGCAGCTATACGATATATCGGTCCGATTTTGATAAAATTTGCACAGCTTTGAATGGACAAACTAAGGCATAGACTGCGAAAGTTTCTTATCAATATCTTGAAAAATGACAAAAATCGGCCAATAGGTTTTATGGCAGCTATACGATATATCGGTCCGATTTTGATAAAATTTGCACAGCTTTGAATGGACAAACTAAGGCATAGACTGCGAAAGTTTCTTATCAATATCTTGAAAAATGACAAAAATCGGCCAATAGGTTTTATGGCAGCTATACGATATATCGGTCCGATTTTGATAAAATTTGCACAGCTTTGAATGGACAAACTAAGGCATAGACTGCGAAAGTTTCTTATCAATATCTTGAAAAATGACAAAAATCGGCCAATAGGTTTTATGGCAGCTAAACGATATATTGGTGCGAAAGTTTCTTATCAATATCTTGAAAAATGACAAAAATCGGCCAATAGGTTTTATGGCAGCTATACGATATATCGGTCCGATTTTGATAAAATTTGCACAGCTTTGAATGGACAAACTAAGGCATAGACTGCGAAAGTTTCTTGGCAATATCTTGAAAAATGACAGAAATCGGCCGATAGGTTTTATAGCAGCTATACGATATATTGGTGCGAAAGTTTCTTATCAATATCTTGAAAAATGACAAAAATCGGCCAATAGGTTTTATGGCAGCTATACGATATATCGGTCCGATTTTGATAAAATTTGCACAGCTTTGAATGGACAAACTAAGGCATAGACTGCGAAAGTTTCTTATCAATATCTTGAAAAATGACAAAAATCGGCCGATAGGTTTTATGGCAGCTATACGATATATCGGTCCGATTTTGATAAAATTTGCACAGCTTTGAATGGACAAACTAAGGCATAGACTGCGAAAGTTTCTTATCAATATCTTGAAAAATGACAAAAATCGGCCGATAGGTTTTATGGCAGCTATACGATATATCGGTCCGATTTTGATAAAATTTTCACAGCTTTGAATGGACAAACTAAGGCATAGACTGCGCGAAAGTTTCTTTTCCATATATCTTGAAAAATGACAAAAATCGGCCAATAGGTTTTATGGCAGCTATACGATATATTGGTCCGATTTTGATAAAATTTGCACAGCTTTGAATGGACAAACTAAGGCATAGACTGCGAAAGTTTCTTGGTAATATCTTGAAAAATGACAAAAATCGGCCAATAGGTTTTATGGCAGCTATACGATATATCGGTCCGATTTTGATAAAATTTGCACAGCTTTGAATGGACAAACTAAGGCATAGACTGCGAAAGTTTCTTATCAATATCTTGAAAAATGACAAAAATCGGCCAATAGGTTTTATGGCAGCTATACGATATATCGGTCCGATTTTGATAAAATTTGCACAGCTTTGAATGGACAAACTAAGGCATAGACTGCGAAAGTTTCTTATCAATATCTTGAAAAATGACAAAAATCGGCCGATAGGTTTTATGGCAGCTATACGATATATCGGTCCGATTTTGATAAAATTTGCACAGCTTTGAATGGACAAACTAAGGCATAGACTGCGAAAGTTTTCTTTGTCAATATCTTTGAAAATGACAAAAATCGGCCGAATAGGTTTTATGGCAGCTATACGATATATCGGTCCGATTTTGAATAAAATAATATTTGCACAGTTTGAATGGACAAACTAAGGCATAGACTGCGAAAGTTTCTTATCAATATCTTGAAAAATGACAAAAATCGGCCAATAGGTTTTATGGCAGCTATACGATATATTCGGTCCGATTTTGATAAAATTTGCACAGCTTTGAATGGACAAACTAAGGCATAGACTGCGAAAGTTTCTTATCAATATCTTGAAAAATGACAAAAATCGGCCGATAGGTTTTATGGCAGCTATACGATATATCGGTCCGATTTTGATAAAATTTGCACAGCTTTGAATGGACAAACTAAGGCATAGACTGCGAAAGTTTCTTATCAATATCTTGAAAAATGACAAAAATCGGCCAATAGGTTTTATGGCAGCTATACGATATATCGGTCCGATTTTGATAAAATTTGCACAGCTTTGAATGGACAAACTAAGGCATAGACTGCGAAAGTTTCTTATCAATATCTTGAAAAATGACAAAAATCGGCCGATAGGTTTTATGGCAGCTATACGATATATCGGTCCGATTTTGATAAAATTTGCACAGCTTTGAATGGACAAACTAAGGCATAGACTGCGAAAGTTTCTTATCAATATCTTGAAAAATGACAAAAATCGGCCAATAGGTTTTATGGCAGCTATACGATATATCGGTCCGATTTTGATAAAATTTGCACAGCTTTGAATGGACAAACTAAGGCATAGACTGCGAAAGTTTCTTATCAATATCTTGAAAAATGACAAAAATCGGCCGATAGGTTTTATGGCAGCTATACGATATATCGGTCCGATTTTGATAAAATTTGCACAGCTTTGAATGGACAAACTAAGGCATAGACTGCGAAAGTTTCTTATCAATATCTTGAAAAATGACAAAAATCGGCCAATAGGTTTTATGGCAGCTATACGATATATCGGTCCGATTTTGATAAAATTTGCACAGCTTTGAATGGACAAACTAAGGCATAGACTGCGAAAGTTTCTTATCAATATCTTGAAAAATGACAAAAATCGGCCAATAGGTTTTATGGCAGCTATACGATATATCGGTCCGATTTTGATAAAATTTGCACAGCTTTGAATGGACAAACTAAGGCATAGACTGCGAAAGTTTCTTATCAATATCTTGAAAAATGACAAAAATTGAAAATGACAAAAATCGGCCAATAGGTTTTATGGCAGCTATACGATATATCGGTCCGATTTTGATAAAATTTGCACAGCTTTGAATGGACAAACTAAGGCATAGACTGCGAAAGTTTCTTATCAATATCTTGAAAAATGACAAAAATCGGCCAATAGGTTTTATGGCAGCTATACGATATATCGGTCCGATTTTGATAAAATTTGCACAGCTTTGAATGGACAAACTAAGGCATAGACTGCGAAAGTTTCTTATCAATATCTTGAAAAATGACAAAAATCGGCCAATAGGTTTTATGGCAGCTATACGATATATCGGTCCGATTTTGATAAAATTTGCACAGCTTTGAATGGACAAACTAAGGCATAGACTGCGAAAGTTTCTTATCAATATCTTGAAAAATGACAAAAATCGGCCAATAGGTTTTATGGCAGCTATACGATATATCGGTCCGATTTTGATAAAATTTGCACAGCTTTGAATGGACAAACTAAGGCATAGACTGCGAAAGTTTCTTGGCAATATCTTGAAAAATGACAAAAATCGGCCGATAGGTTTTATGGCAGCTATACGATATATCGGTCCGATTTTGATAAAATTTGCACAGCTTTGAATGGACAAACTAAGGCATAGACTGCGAAAGTTTCTTATCAATATCTTGAAAAATGACAAAAATCGGCCAATAGGTTTTATGGCAGCTATACGATATATCGGTCCGATTTTGATAAAATTTGCACAGCTTTGAATGGACAAACTAAGGCATAGACTGCGAAAGTTTCTTATCAATATCTTGAAAAATGACAAAAATCGGCCAATAGGTTTTATGGCAGCTATACGATATATCGGTCCGATTTTGATAAAATTTGCACAGCTTTGAATGGACAAACTAAGGCATAGACTGCGAAAGTTTCTTATCAATATCTTGAAAAATGACAAAAATCGGCCAATAGGTTTTATGGCAGCTATACGATATATCGGTCCGATTTTGATAAAATTTGCACAGCTTTGAATTGACATAAACTAGGCACAAACTGGAAAGTTTCTGCGAATTCAATATCTTGAAAAATGACAAAAATCGGCCAATAGGTTTTATGGCAGCTATACGATATATCGGTCCGATTTTGATAAAATTTGCACAGCTTTGAATGGACAAACTAAGGCATAGACTGCGAAAGTTTCTTATCAATATCTTGAAAAATGACAAAAATCGGCCGATAGGTTTTATGGCAGCTATACGATATATCGGTCCGATTTTGATAAAATTTGCACAGCTTTGAATGGACAAACTAAGGCATAGACTGCGAAAGTTTCTTATCAATATCTTGAAAAATGACAAAAATCGGCCAATAGGTTTTATGGACAAACTAAGGCATAGACTGCGAAAGTTTCTTATCAATATCTTGAAAAATGACAAAAATCGGCCGATAGGTTGTATGGCAGCTATACGATATATCGGTCCGATTTTGATAAAATTTGCACAGCTTTGAATGGACAAACTAAGGCATAGACTGCGAAAGTTTCTTATCAATATCTTGAAAAATGACAAAAATCGGCCAATAGGTTTTATGGCAGCTATACTAAGGCATAGACTGCGAAAGTTTCTTATCAATATCTTGAAAAATGACAAAAATCGGCCGATAGGTTCTATGGCAGCTATACGATATATTGGTCCGATTTTGATAAAATTTGCACAGCTTTGAATGGACAAACTAAGGCATAGACTGCGAAAGTTTCTTATCAATATCTTGAAAAATGACAAAAATCGGCCAATAGGTTTTATGGCAGCTATACGATATATCGGTCCGATTTTGATAAAATTTGCACAGCTTTGAATGGACAAACTAAGGCATAGACTGCGAAAGTTTCTTATCAATATCTTGAAAAATGACAAAAATCGGCCAATAGGTTTTATGGCAGCTATACGATATATCGGTCCGATTTTGATAAAATTTGCACAGCTTTGAATGGACAAACTAAGGCATAGACTGCGAAAGTTTCTTATCAATATCTTGAAAAATGACAAAAATCGGCCAATAGGTTTTATGGCAGCTATACGATATATCGGTCCGATTTTGATAAAATTTGCACAGCTTTGAATGGACAAACTAAGGCATAGACTGCGAAAGTTTCTTATCAATATCTTGAAAAATGACAAAAATCGGCCAATAGGTTTTATGGCAGCTATACGATATATCGGTCCGATTTTGATAAAATTTGCACAGCTTTGAATGGACAAACTAAGGCATAGACTGCGAAAGTTTCTTGGCAATATCTTGAAAAATGACAAAAATCGGCCAATAGGTTTTATGGCAGCTATACGATATATTGGTCCGATTTTGATAAAATTTGCACAGCTTTGAATGGACAAACTAAGGCATAGACTGCGAAAGTTTCTTATCAATATCTTGAAAAATGACAAAAATCGGCCGATAGGTTTTATGGCAGCTATACGATATATCGGTCCGATTTTGATAAAATTTGCACAGCTTTGAATGGACAAACTAAGGCATAGACTGCGAAAGTTTCTTATCAATATCTTGAAAAATGACAAAAATCGGCCGATAGGTTTTATGGCAGCTATACGATATATCGGTCCGATTTTGATAAAATTTTCACAGCTTTGAATGGACAAACTAAGGCATAGACTGCGAAAGTTTCTTATCAATATCTTGAAAAATGACAAAAATCGGCCAATAGGTTTTATGGCAGCTATACGATATATCGGTCCGATTTTGATAAAATTTGCACAGCTTTGAATGGACAAACTAAGGCATAGACTGCGAAAGTTTCTTATCAATATCTTGAAAAATGACAAAAATCGGCCGATAGGTTTTATGGCAGCTATACGATATATCGGTCCGATTTTGATAAAATTTGCACAGCTTTGAATGGACAAACTAAGGCATAGACTGCGAAAGTTTCTTATCAATATCTTGAAAAATGACAAAAATCGGCCAATAGGTTTTATGGCAGCTATACGATATATCGGTCCGATTTTGATAAAATTTGCACAGCTTTGAATGGACAAACTAAGGCATAGACTGCGAAAGTTTCTTATCAATATCTTGAAAAATGACAAAAATCGGCCAATAGGTTTTATGGCAGCTATACGATATATCGGTCCGATTTTGATAAAATTTGCACAGCTTTGAATGGACAAACTAAGGCATAGACTGCGAAAGTTTCTTGGCAATATCTTGAAAAATGACAAAAATCGGCCGATAGGTTTTATGGCAGCTATACGATATATCGGTCCGATTTTGATAAAATTTGCACAGCTTTGAATGGACAAACTAAGGCATAGACTGCGAAAGTTTCTTATCAATATCTTGAAAAATGACAAAAATCGGCCAATAGGTTTTATGGCAGCTATACGATATATCGGTCCGATTTTGATAAAATTTGCACAGCTTTGAATGGACAAACTAAGGCATAGACTGCGAAAGTTTCTTATCAATATCTTGAAAAATGACAAAAATCGGCCAATAGGTTTTATGGCAGCTATACGATATATCGGTCCGATTTTGATAAAATTTGCACAGCTTTGAATGGACAAACTAAGGCATAGACTGCGAAAGTTTCTTATCAATATCTTGAAAATGTGACAAAAATCGGCCGAAAGGTGGTTTTATGGCAGCTATACGATATATTCGGTCGTTCCGATTTTGATAAAATTTGCACAGCTTTGAATGGACAAACTAAGGCATAGACTGCGAAAGTTTCTTATCAATATCTTGAAAAATGACAAAAATCGGCCAATAGGTTTTATGGCAGCTATACGATATATCGGTCCGATTTTGATAAAATTTGCACAGCTTTGAATGGACAAACTAAGGCATAGACTGCGAAAGTTTCTTATCAATATCTTGAAAAATGACAAAAATCGGCCAATAGGTTTTATGGCAGCTATACGATATATCGGTCCGATTTTGATAAAATTTGCACAGCTTTGAATGGACAAACTAAGGCATAGACTGCGAAAGTTTCTTATCAATATCTTGAAAAATGACAAAAATCGGCCAATAGGTTTTATGGCAGCTATACGATATATCGGTCCGATTTTGATAAAATTTGCACAGCTTTGAATGGACAAACTAAGGCATAGACTGCGAAAGTTTCTTGGCAATATCTTGAAAAATGACAAAAATCGGCCGATAGGTTTTATGGCAGCTATACGATATATTGGTCCGATTTTGATAAAATTTGCACAGCTTTGAATGGACAAACTAAGGCATAGACTGCGAAAGTTTCTTATCAATATCTTGAAAAATGACAAAAATCGGCCAATAGGTTTTATGGCAGCTATACGATATATCGGTCCGATTTTGATAAAATTTGCACAGCTTTGAATGGACAAACTAAGGCATAGACTGCGAAAGTTTCTTATCAATATCTTGAAAAATGACAAAAATCGGCCAATAGGTTTTATGGCAGCTATACGATATATCGGTCCGATTTTGATAAAATTTGCACAGCTTTGAATGGACAAACTAAGGCATAGACTGCGAAAGTTTCTTATCAATATCTTGAAAAATGACAAAAATCGGCCAATAGGTTTTATGGCAGCTATACGATATATCGGTCCGATTTTGATAAAATTTGCACAGCTTTGAATGGACAAACTAAGGCATAGACTGCGAAAGTTTCTTATCAATATCTTGAAAAATGACAAAAATCGGCCGATAGGTTTTATGGCAGCTATACGATATATCGGTCCGATTTTGATAAAATTTGCACAGCTTTGAATGGACAAACTAAGGCATAGACTGCGAAAGTTTCTTATCAATATCTTGAAAAATGACAAAAATCGGCCGATAGGTTTTATGGCAGCTATACGATATATCGGTCCGATTTTGATAAAATTTGCACAGCTTTGAATGGACAAACTAAGGCATAGACTGCGAAAGTTTCTTATCAATATCTTGAAAAATGACAAAAATCGGCCGATAGGTTTTATGGCAGCTATACGATATATCGGTCCGATTTTGATAAAATTTGCACAGCTTTGAATGGACAAACTAAGGCATAGACTGCGAAAGTTTCTTATCAATATCTTGAAAAATGACAAAAATCGGCCGATAGGTTCTATGGCAGCTATACGATATATCGGTCCGATTTTTATAAAATTTGCACAGCTTTGAATGGACAAACTAAGGCATAGACTGCGAAAGTTTCTTGGCAATATCTTGGAAAAATGACAAAAATCGGCCAATAGGTTTTATGGCAGCTATACGATATATCGGTCCGATTTTGATAAAATTTGCACAGCTTTGAATGGACAAACTAAGGCATAGACTGCGAAAGTTTCTTATCAATATCTTGAAAAATGACAAAAATCGGCCAATAGGTTTTATGGCAGCTATACGATATATCGGTCCGATTTTGATAAAATTTGCACAGCTTTGAATGGACAAACTAAGGCATAGACTGCGAAAGTTTCTTATCAATATCTTGAAAAATGACAAAAATCGGCCAATAGGTTTCTATGGCAGCTATACGATATATCGGTCCGATTTTGATAAAATTTGCACAGCTTTGAATGGACAAACTAAGGCATAGACTGCGAAAGTTTCTTGGCAATATCTTGAAAAATGACAAAAATCGGCCAATAGGTTTTATGGCAGCTATACGATATATCGGTCCGATTTTGATAAAATTTTGCACAGCTTTGAATGGACAAACTAAGGCATAGACTGCGAAAGTTTCTTATCAATATCTTGAAAAATGACAAAAATCGGCCAATAGGTTCTTATGGCAGCTATACGATATATCGGTCCGATTTTGATAAAATTTGCACAGCTTTGAATGGACAAACTAAGGCATAGACTGCGAAAGTTTCTTATCAATATCTTGAAAAATGACAAAAATCGGCCGATAGGTTTTATGGCAGCTATACGATATATTGGTCCGATTTTGATAAAATTTGCACAGCTTTGAATGGACAAACTAAGGCATAGACTGCGAAAGTTTCTTATCAATATCTTGAAAAATGACAAAAATCGGCCGATAGGTTTTATGGCAGCTATACGATATATCGGTCCGATTTTGATAAAATTTGCACAGCTTTGAATGGACAAACTAAGGCATAGACTGCGAAAGTTTCTTATCAATATCTTGAAAAATGACAAAAATCGGCCAATAGGTTTTATGGCAGCTATACGATATATCGGTCCGATTTTGATAAAATTTGCACAGCTTTGAATGGACAAACTAAGGCATAGACTGCGAAAGTTTCTTATCAATATCTTGAAAAATGACAAAAATCGGCCGAATAGGTTTTATGGCAGCTATACGATATATTGGTCCGATTTTGATAAAATTTGAGTTTGAATGGAAAAACTAGGCATAGACTGCGAAAGTTTCTTACAATATTTGATATGACAAAAATCGTTATGCTAAGTTTATGATAATATGGTGGTCCGATTTTGATAAAATTTGCACAGCTTTGAATGGACAAACTAACGCATAGACTGCGAAAGTTTCTTATCAAAATGACAAAAATCGGCCGATAGGTTTTATGGCAGCTATACGATATATCGGTCCGATTTTGATAAAATTTGCACAGCTTTGAATGGACAAACTAAGGCATAGACTGCGAAAGTTTCTTGGCAATATCTTGAAAAATGACAAAAATAGGCCAATAGGTTTTATGGCAGCTATACGATATATCGGTCCGATTTAAATAAAATTTGCACAGCTTTGAATGGACATACTAAGGCATAGAATGCGAAAGTTTCATATCAATATCTTGAAAAATGACAAAAATCGGCCAATAGGTTTTATGGCAGCTATACGATATATCGGTCCGATTTTGATAAAATTTGCACAGCTTTGAATGGACAAACTAAGGCATAGACTGCGAAAGTTTCTTATCAATATCTTGAAAAATGACAAAAATCGGCCAATAGGTTTTATGGCAGCTATACGATATATCGGTCCGATTTTGATAAAATTTGCACAGCTTTGAATGGACAAACTAAGGCATAGACTGCGAAAGTTTCTTATCAATATCTTGAAAAATGACAAAAATCGGCCGATAGGTTTTATGGCAGCTATACGATATATCGGTCCGATTTTGATAAAATTTGCACAGCTTTGAATGGACAAACTAAGGCATAGACTGCGAAAGTTTCTTATCAATATCTTGAAAAATGACAAAAATCGGCCAATAGGTTCTATGTCAGCCGATTTTGATAAAATTTGCACAGCTTTGAATGGACAAACTAAGGCATAGACTGCGAAAGTTTCTTATCAATATCTTGAAAAATGACAAAAATCGGCCAATAGGTTTTATGGCAGCTATACGATATATCGGTCCGATTTTGATAAAATTTTCACAGCTTTGAATGGACAAACTAAGGCATAGACTGCGAAAGTTTCTTGGCAATATCTTGAAAAATGACAAAAATCGGCCAGATAGGTTTTATGGCAGCTATACGATATATCGGTCCGATTTTGATAAAATTTGCACAGCTTTGAATGGACAAACTAAGGCATAGACTGCGAAAGTTTCTTATCAATATCTTGAAAAATGACAAAAATCGGCCAATAGGTTTTATGGCAGCTATACGATATATCGGTCCGATTTTGATAAAATTTGCACAGCTTTGAATGGACAAACTAAGGCATAGACTGCGAAAGTTTCTTATCAATATCTTGAAAAATGACAAAAATCGGCCAATAGGTTTTATAGCAGCTATACGATATATCGGTCAGATTTTGATAAAATTTGCACAGCTTTGAATGGACAAACTAAGGCATAGGTTCTATGGCAGCTATACGATATATTGGTCCGATTTTGATAAAATTTTCCCAGCTTTGAATCGACATACTAAGGCAAAGACTGCGAAAGTTTCTTGGCAATATCTTGAAAAATGACAAAAATCGGCCGATAGGTTTTATGGCAGCTATACGATATATCGGTCCGATTTTGATAAAATTTGCACAGCTTTGAATGGACATACTAAGGCATAGACTGCGAAAGTTTCTTATCAATATCTTGAAAAATGACAAAAATCGGCCGATAGGTTTTATGGCAGCTATACGATATATCGGTCCGATTTTGATAAAATTTGCACAGCTTTGAATGGACAAACTAAGGCATAGACTGCGAAAGTTTCTTATCAATATCTTGAAAAATGACAAAAATCGGCCGATAGGTTTTATGGCAGCTATACGATATATCGGTCCGATTTTGATAAAATTTGCACAGCTTTGAATGGACAAACTAAGGCATAGACTGCGAAAGTTTCTTATCAATATCTTGAAAAATGACAAAAATCGGCCGATAGGTTTTATGGCAGCTATACGATATATCGGTCCGATTTTGATAAAATTTGCACAGCTTTGAATGGACAAACTAAGGCATAGACTGCGAAAGTTTCTTATCAATATCTTGAAAAATGACAAAAATCGGCCAATAGGTTTTATGGCAGCTATACGATATATCGGTCCGATTTTGATAAAATTTTTGCACAGCTTTGAATGGACAAACTAAGGCATAGACTGCGAAAGTTTCTTATCAATATCTTGAAAAATGACAAAAATCGGCCAATAGGTTTTATGGCAGCTATACGATATATTGGTCCGATTTTGATAAAATTTGCACAGCTTTGAATGGACAAACTAAGGCATAGACTGCGAAAGTTTCTTGGCAATATCTTGAAAAATGACAAAAATCGGCCAATAGGTTTTATGGCAGCTATACGATATATCGGTCCGATTTTGATAAAATTTGCACAGCTTTGAATGGACAACCTAAGGCATAGACTGCGAAAGTTTCTTATCAATATCTTGTAAAATGACAAAATTGATCAATAAATCGGCCCATATTGCACAGCTTTGAATGGACATACTAAGGCATATACTGCGATATTTGGTTGTCCTAGTTTATATATATAGATTAAATTTTCACAGCTTTGAATGGACAAACTAAGGCATAGACTGCGAAAGTTTCTTTATCAATATCTTGAAAAATGACAAAAATCGGCCGATAGGTTTTATGGCAGCTATACGATATATTGGTCCGATTTTGATAAAATTTGCACAGCTTTGAATGGACAAACTAAGGCATAGACTGCGAAAGTTTCTTATCAATATCTTGAAAAATGACAAAAATCGGCCAATAGGTTCTATGGCAGCTATACGATATATCGGTCCGATTTTGATAAAATTTGCACAGCTTTGAATGGACAAACTAAGGCATAGACTGCGAAAGTTTCTTATCAATATCTTGAAAAATGACAAAAATCGGCCGATAGGTTCTATGGCAGCTATACGATATATTGGTGCGAAAGTTTCTTATCAATATCTTGAAAAATGACAAAAATCGGCCAATAGGTTTTATAGCAGCCTATTGATCAGTCCGATTTTGATAAAATTTGCACAGCTTTGAATGGACAAACTAAGGCATAGACTGCGAAAGTTTCTTATCAATATCTTGAAAAATGACAAAAATCGGCCAATAGGTTTTATGGCAGCTATACGATATATCGGTCCGATTTTGATAAAATTTGCACAGCTTTGAATGGACAAACTAAGGCATAGACTGCGAAAGTTTCTTATCAATATCTTGAAAAATGACAAAAATCGGCCAATAGGTTCTATGGCAGGTATACGATATATTGAACCGATTTTGATAAAATTTGCACAGCTTTGAATGGACAAACTTAGTCATAGACTGCGAAAGTTTCTTATCAATAGGTTTTATGACAGCTATACGATATATCGGTCCGATTTTGATAAAAATTTGCACAGCGTCGAATGGACAAACTAAGGCATAGACAGCGAAAGTTTATTTGATCAATATCGCCGAAATGGCCAAGGTTTCTATGGCAGCTATATGTATATTCGGTATTTTGATAAAATTTTCACAGCTTTGAATGGACAAACTAAGGCATAGACTGCGAAAGTTTCTTATCAATATCTTGAAAAATGACAAAAATCGGCCAATAGGTTTTATGGCAGCTATACGATATATCGGTCCGATTTTGATAAAAATTTGCACAGCTTTGAATGGACAAACTAAGGCATAGACTGCGAAAGTTTCTTATCAATATCTTGAAAAATGACAAAAATCGGCCGATAGGTTTTATGGCAGCTATACGATATATCGGTCCGATTTTGATAAAATTTGCACAGCTTTGAATGGACAAACTAAGGCATAGACTGCGAAAGTTTCTTATCAATATCTTGAAAAATGACAAAAATCGGCCAATAGGTTTTATAGCAGCTATACGATATATATTACTAAGGTATAGACTGCGAAAGTTTCAGATCAATATCTTGAAAAATGACAAAAATCGGCCAATAGGTTTTATGGCAGCTATACGATATATCGGTCCGATTTTGATAAAATTTGCACAGCTTTGAATGGACAAACTAAGGCATAGACTGCGAAAGTTTCAGATCAATATCTTGAAAAATGACAAAAATCGGCCAATAGGTTTTATGGCAGCTATACGATATATATTACTAAGGCATAGACTGCGAAAGTTTCAGATCAATATCTTGAAAAATGACGAAAATCGGCCAATAGGTTTTATGGCAACTATACGATATATCGGTCCGAATTTGATAAAATTTGCACAGCTTTGAATGGACAAACTAAGGCATAGACTGCGAAAGTTTCTTATCAATATCTTGAAAAATGACAAAAATCGGCCGATAGGTTGTATGGCAGCTATACGATATATATTACTAAGGCATAGACTGCGAAAGTTTCTTATCAATATCTTGAAAAATGACAAAAATCGGCCAATAGGTTTTATGGCAGCTATACGATATATCGGTCCGATTTTGATAAAATTTGCACAGCTTTGAATGGACAAACTAAGGCATAGACTGCGAAAGTTTCTTATCAATATCTTGAAAAATGACAAAAATCGGCCAATAGGTTTTATGGCAGATATACGATATATCGGTCCGATTTTGATAAAATTTGCACAGCTTTGAATGGACAAACTAAGGCATAGACTGCGAAAGTTTCTTATCAATATCTTGAAAAATGACAAAAATCGGCCGATAGGTTTTATGGCAGCTATACGATATATTGGTCAGATTTTGATAAAATTTGCACAGCTTTGAATGGACAAACTAAGGCATAGACTGCGAAAGTTTCTTATCAATATCTTGAAAAAATGACAAAAATTTTGGTTCTATGGTAGCTATAAAATATTTTTGCACAATTTAATTTTTGATGACTAATTAATGGCTATAGACTGCGAAAGTTTCTTATCAATATCTTGAAAAATGACAAAAATCGGCCAATAGGTTTTATGGCAGCTATACGATATATCGGTGCGATTTTGATAAAATTTGCACAGCTTTGATGGACATACTAAGGCATAGACTGCGAAAGTTTCTTATCAATATCTTGAAAAATGACAAAAATCGGCCGATAGGTTCTATGGCAGCTATACGATATATCGGTCCGATTTTGATAAAATTTGCACAGCTTTGAATGGACAAACTAAGGCATAGACTGCGAAAGTTTCTTGGCAATATCTTGAAAAATGACAAAAATCGGCCGATAGGTTTTATGGCAGCTATACGATATATTGGTCAGATTTTGATAAAATTTGCACAGCTTTGAATGGACAAACTAAGGCATAGACTGCGAAAGTTTCTTATCAATATCTTGAAAAATGACAAAAATCGGCCAATAGGTTTTATGGCAGCTATACGATATATCGGTCCGATTTTGATTTTTAAAATTTGCACAGCTTTGAATGGACAAACTAAGGCATAGACTGCGAAAGTTTCTTATCGCAATATCTTGAAAAATGACAAAAATCGGCCGATAGGTTTTATGGCAGCTATACGATATATCGGTCCGATTTTGATAAAATTTGCACAGCTTTGAATGGACAAACTAAGGCATAGACTGCGAAAGTTTCTTATCAATATCTTGAAAAATGACAAAAATCGGCCGATAGGTTTTATGGCAGCTATACGATATATCGGTCCGATTTTGATAAAATTTGCACAGCTTTGAATGGACAAACTAAGGCATAGACTGCGAAAGTTTCTTATCAATATCTTGAAAAATGACAAAAATCGGCCAATAGGTTTTATGGCAGCTATACGATATATCGGTCCGATTTTGATAAAATTTGCACAGCTTTGAATGGACAAACTAAGGCATAGACTGCGAAAGTTTCTTATCAATATCTTGAAAAATGACAAAAATCGGCCAATAGGTTCTATGGCAGCTATACGATATATCGGTCCGATTTTGATAAAATTTTCACAGCTTTGAATCGACAAACTAAGGCATAGACTGCGAAAGTTTCTTGGCAATATCTTGAAAAATGACAGAAATCGGCCGATAGGTTTTATAGCAGCTATACGATATATTGGTGCGAAAGTTTCTTATCAATATCTTGAAAAATGACAAAAATCGGCCAATAGGTTTTATGGCAGCTATACGATATATCGGTCCGATTTTGATAAAATTTGCACAGCTTTGAATGGACAAACTAAGGCATAGACTGCGAAAGTTTCTTATCAATATCTTGAAAAATGACAAAAATCGGCCAATAGGTTCTATGGCAGCTATACGATATATCGGTCCGATTTTGATAAAATTTGCACAGCTTTGAATGGACAAACTAAGGCATAGACTGTGAAAGTTTCTTATCAATATCTTGAAAAATAAAAATTCGAACAATAGGTTTTATGGCAGTAAACGTTATATTTTAAAATTAGCTTTGAATGGACATACTAAGGCATATGACTGAATTATCAATATCTTGAATTATGACAAAAATCGGCCAATAGGTTTTATGGCAGCTATACGATATATCGGTCCGATTTTGATAAAATTTGCACAGCTTTGAATGGACAAACTAAGGCATAGACTGCGAAAGTTTCTTATCAATATCTTGAAAAATGACAAAAATCGGCCAATAGGTTTTATGGCAGCTATACGATATATCGGTCCGATTTTGATAAAATTTTGCACAGCGTTGAATGGACAAACTAAGGCATAGACTGCGAAAGTTTCTTATCAATATCTTGAAAAATGACAAAAATCGGCCAATAGGTTTTATGGCAGCTATACGATATATTCGGTCCGATTTTGATAAAATTTGCACAGCTTTGATTGGCAAACTAAGGCATAGACTAAGGCATAGACTGCGAAAGTTGTCTTATCAATATCTTGAAAAATGACAAAAATCGGCCGATAGATTGTTTTATGGCAGCTATACATTGTTATCGGTCCGGATTTTGATAAAATTTGCAAAGCTTTGAATGGCCAAACCATAGACTGCGAAAGTTTCTTATCAGAATATCTTGAAAAATGACAAAAATCGCCAATTTGGTTTTTGTCAGCTATACGATATATGTCCGATTTTGATAAAATTTGCACAGCTTTGAATGGACAAACTAAGGCATAGACTGCGAAAGTTTCTTATCAATATCTTGAAAAATGACAAAAATCGGCCAATAGGTTTTATGGCAGCTATACGATATATCGGTCCGATTTTGATAAAATTTGCACAGCTTTGAATGGACAAACTAAGGCATAGACTGCGAAAGTTTCTTATCAATATCTTGAAAAATGACAAAAATCGGCCGATAGGTTCTATGGCAGCTATACGATATATCGGTCCGATTTTGATAAAATTTGCACAGCTTTGAATGGACAAACTAAGGCATAGACTGCGAAAGTTTCTTATCAATATCTTGAAAAATGACAAAAATCGGCCAATAGGTTTTATGGCAGCTATACGATATATCGGTCCGATTTTGATAAAATTTGCACAGCTTTAAATGGACAAACTAAGGCATAGACTGCGAAAGTTTCTTATCAATATCTTGAAAAATGACAAAAATCGGCCAATAGGTTTTATGGCAGCTATACGATATATTGGTCCGATTTTAATAAAATTTTCACAGGTTTGAATGGATATACTATGGCATAGACTGCGAAAGTTTCTTATCAATATCTTGAAAAATGACAAAAATCGGCCAATAGGTTTTATGGCAGCTATACGATATATCGGTCCGATTTTGATAAAATTTTCACAGCTTTGAATGGACAAACTAAGGCATAGACTGCGAAAGTTTTTTTTATCAATATCTTGAAAAATGACAAAAATCGGCCGATAGGTTCAATGGCAGCTATACGATATATCAGTCAGATTTTGATAAAATTTGCACAGCTTTGAATGGACAAACTAAGGCATAGACTGCGAAAGTTTCTTATCAATATCTTGAAAAATGACAAAAATCGGCCAATAGGTTCTATGGCAGCTATACGATATATCGGTCCGATTTTGATAAAATTTGCACAGCTTTGAATGGACAAACTAAGGCATAGACTGCGAAAGTTTCTTATCAATATCTTGAAAAATGACAAAAATCGGCCGATAGGTTTTATGGCAGCTATACGATATATCGGTCCGATTTTGATAAAATTTGCACAGCTTTGAATGGACAAACTAAGGCATAGACTGCGAAAGTTTCTTATCAATATCTTGAAAAATGACAAAAATCGGCCAATAGGTTTTATGGCAGCTATACGATATATCGGTCCGATTTTGATAAAATTTGCACAGCTTTGAATGGACAAACTAAGGCATAGACTGCGAAAGTTTCTTATCAATATCTTGAAAAATGACAAAAATCGGCCAATAGGTTTTATGGCAGCTATACGATATATCGGTCCGATTTTGATAAAATTTTCACAGCTTTGAATGGACATACTAAGGCATAGACTGCGAAAGTTTCTTGGCAATATCTTGAAAAATGACAAAAATCGGCCGATAGGTTTTATGGCAGCTATACGATATATCCCAGCTTTTTGATAAAATTTGCACAGCTTTGCGTGAATGGACAAAGCTAAGGCATAGACCGCAAAAGCTCTTTATTTTGATCAATATCTTGAAAAATGACAAAAATCGGCCATAGGTTCTATGGCAGCTATACGATATATTGGTCCGATTTTGATAAAATTTTCCCAGCTTTGAATCGACATACTAAGGCAATGACTGCGAAAGTTTCGCCCGATATCGGCCGATAGGTTCTATGGAAGCTATACGATATATTGGTCCGATTTTGATAAAATTTTCACAGCTTTGAATGGACAAACTAAGGCTTAGAATATTTCTGCGAAAGTCATAAAAATTCTTAACAATATCTTGAAAAGTTGCTGAATAACCGATAGTTTATTATCCGATTTTTACCAAATTTTCAGGATATCTGTATAAATTATCAGCTTTGAATGGAAAATAACATAAGGCATCAAAACTGCGAAAGTTGTTTATCAATATCTTGAAAAATTTGACAAAAATCGGCCGATAGGTTCTATGGAAGCTATACGATATATCGGTCCGATTTTGATAAAATTTTCACAGCTTTGAATGGACAAACTAAGGCATAGACTGCGAAAGTTTCTTAGCAATATCTTGAAATAATGGCTGAGATCGGCCAATAGGTTTTCAACGGCATGTAGACATATAACTTTGAATCCCATTTCAAGGCATAGACTGCGAAAGTTTCTTGGCAATATCTTGAAAAATGACAAAAATCGGCCGATAGGTTTTATGGCAGCTATACGATATATCGGTCCGATTTTGATAAAATTTTTCACAGCTTTGAATGGACAAACTAAGGCATAGACTGCGAAAGTTTCTTATCAATATCTTGAAAAATGACAAAAATCGGCCAATAGGTTTTATGGCAGCTATACGATATATCGGTCCGTTTTTGATTTGATTTGCACAGCTTTGAATGGACAAACTAAGAGCATAGACTGCGAAAGTTTCTTAGCAATATCTCTAAAAAATGACAAAAATCGGCCGATAGGTTTTATGGCAGCTATACGATATATCGGTCCGATTTTGATTTTGATTAAATTTTTGCACAGCTTTGAATGGACATAACTAAGGCATAGACTGCGAAAGTTTCTTATCAATATCTTGAAAAATGACAAAAATCGGCCAATTAGGTTATGGCTATACGATATATCGGTTCTGATTTTACAAAATTATAATACAGCTTTGAATGGACAAACTAAGGCATAGACGGCGAAAGTTTCTTATCAATATCTTGAAAAATTACAAAAATCGGCCGATAGGTTCTATGGCAGCTATACGATATATCGGTCCGATTTTGATAAAATTTGCACAGCTTTGAATGGACAAACTAAGGCACAGACTGCGAAAGTTTCTTGGAAATATCTTGAAAAATGACAAAATAACTCTGTAGGTTTATGGCAGCTATCCGATATGTTACCAAATTTTCAGTGATCATTTGGTAGCATAGTTTCTTTGAATCGAAAAACTAAGGCATAGACTGCAAAATTTTCTTATCAATATCTTTAGAAATTGACAAATCGGCCGATAGGTTTTATGGCCAAAATCCAAACATATATTGATCGGTCAATTTAATAAAATATTGTCACAACTTTGAATGGACTAGTTTATAATAGCTGCGACTAGATTTTCAACGGCAACAGGCAAGGTGGCTATATCATTTTGAAAAATGACCAAAATATCGGCATATGTTTTATGGCAGCTATACGATATATTCGGTCCGATTTTGATAAAATTTGCACAGCTTTGAATGGACAAACTAAGGCACAGACTGCGAAAGTTTCTTGGAAATATCTTGAAAAATGACAAAAATCGGCCAATAGGTTTTATGGCAGCTATACGATATATCGGTCCGATTTTGATAAAATTTGCACAGCTTTGAATGGACAAACTAAGGCATAGACTGCGAAAGTTTCTTGGCAATATCTTGAAAAATGACAAAAATCGGCCAATAGGTTTTATGGCAGCTATACGATATATCGGTCCGATTTTGATAAAATTTGCACAGCTTTGAATGGACAAACTAAGGCATAGACTGCGAAAGTTTCTTATCAATATCTTGAAAAATGACAAAAATCGGCCAATAGGTTTTATGGCAGCTATACGATATATCGGTCCGATTTTGATAAAATTTGCACAGCTTTGAATGGACAAACTAAGGCATAGACTGCGAAAGTTTCTTATCAATATCTTGAAAAATGACAAAAATCGGCCAATAGGTTTTATGGCAGCTATACAATACATCGGTCCGATTTTGATAAAATTTTCACAGCATTGAATGGACATACTAAGGCATAGACTGCGAAAGTTACTTGGCAATATCTTGAAAAACAAGTAAGAAAGCTACATTCGAGTGTGCTCGACTGTAATATACCCGCTACCCAGCTGCTCGTACATCATATATTTGCGGAACAAAAAAAAACGGCTACAATCAGATTTTAACCGTAAAAGGCTATGGACTTATAATATTTATGCAAAGTCAAAATATAAAATTAAAAAAAAAAACATTTGTGCACACATTTAATTTTTGATGCGGGCGGGACTCGAACCCGTAAATGCATAATAAAACTGTTCGTTTTGCAGTCCACAACTTAACCCATTTCACCACCGTACACGCACACACGATTCGGCACAATGCTGCAAGCAGCGCTGCCGGCAGCGCTGCTTACAGCTGTGGAAAACGTTAAGCTGAATAACTTCTGTGTTTATTATCCGATTGTTACCAAACTTTCAGAGATCATCTGGCTAGCTATAGTTATCATGTAAACCGAAAATGAATAATATGGCATCAAAATTGCACTTGTTATCAATGTTTTTTCGATTTGCGGGGGCGGAAGGGGGCGTAGCCAAAATCCAAAATAAACTTGATCAGCGTGCAATAATAACACATATTGTCACCAAATTTGGTTGTCCTAGCTCTTATAATAGCTGAGATCTAGATTTTCACACGGACAGACAGGCGGACAGACGGACATGGCTATATCGACTCGGCTGTTGATCCTGAGCCAGAATATATATACTTTATGGGGTCGGAGGGGTCTCCTTCTGCCTGTTACATACATTTTAGGTTTGAACAAAGTTATAATACCCTTCTACTCTATGAGTAGCGGGGATAAAAATGACAAGAACTACAGTCGAGTGTGCTCGACTGTAATATACCCGCTACCCAGCTGCTTGAACATAATTTATTTGCGGAACAAAAAAACGGCTGTAATCATATTTTGACCAAAAAGGCTATGGACTTATAATATTTATGCAAAGTCAAAATATAAAATAAAAAAAAAAAACATTCAACAACATATGGAAAACGTTAAGCTGAATAACTTCTGTGTTTATTATCCGATTTTTACCAAATTTTCAGAGATCATCTGGCTAGCTATAGTTATCATGTAAACCGAAAATGAACAATATGGCATCAAAATTGCACTTGTTATCAATGTTTTTCAATTTGCGGGGGCGGAAGGGGACAAACTAAGGCATAAAATCCAAAATAAACTTGATCAGCGTGCAATAATAACACATATTGTCACCAAATTTGGTTGTCCTAGCTCTTATAATAGCTGAGATCTAGATTTTCACACTGGACAGACACACATATAACTTAACCCATGTCACCACCGTAACACGCACACAATTCGGCACAATGCTGCAAGCAGCGCTACGATATAGCGGCGCTGAAATTTACAGCTGTGGAAAACGTAAAGCTGAATAACTTCTGTGTTTATTATCCGATTGTTACCAAACTTTCAGAGATCATATGGCTAGCTATAGTTATCATGTAAACCGAAAATGAATAATATGGCATCAAAATTGCACTTGTTATCAATGTTTTTTCGATTTGCGGGGGCGGAAGGGGGCGTGGCCAAAATCCAAAATAAACTTGATCAGCGTGCAATAATAACACATATTGTCACCAAATTTGGTTGTCCTAGCTCTTATAATAGCTTAGATCTAGATTTTCACACGGACAGACAGACGGACAGACGGACATGGCTATATCGACTCGGCTGTTGATCCTGAGCCAGAAAATATATATTTTATGGTGTCGGAGTTGTCTCCTTCTGCCTGTTACATACATTTTCGGTTTGAACAAAGTTAGGCATATACCCTTCTCTCTATGAGTAGCGGGTATAAAAATGACAAAAATCGGCCGATAGGTTTTATGGCAGCTATACGATATATCTGTCCGATTTTGATAAAATTTGCACAGCTTTGAATGGACAAACTAAGGCATAGACTGCGAAAGTTTCTTATCAATATCTTGAAAAAAAAAACAAAAATCGGCCAATAGGTTTTATGGCAGCTATACGATATATCCGATTTTGATAAAATTTTCACAGCTTTGAATGGACAAACTAAGGCATAGACTGCGAAAGTTTTTTTTATCAATATCTTGAAAAATTACAAAAATCGGCCAATAGGTTTTATGGCAGCTAAACGATATATCGGTGCGATTTTAATAAAATTTGCACAGCTTTGAATGGACAAACTAAGGCATAGACTGCGAAAGTTTCTTATCAATATCTTGAAAAAAAAAACAAAAATCGGCCAATAGGTTTTATGGCAGCTATACGATATATCCGATTTTGATAAAATTTTCACAGCTTTGAATGGACATACTAAGGCATAGACTGCGAAAGTTTCTTGGCTATATCTTGAACAAATGAGAAAAATACAGTCGAGTGGTGCTCGACTGTAATACGACCCACTACCCAGCTGCTTGTACATAATTTATTTGCTGGAAGCAAAAAAACGGCTACAATCATATTTTGACCGTAAAAGGCTATGGACTTATAATATTTATGCAAAGTCAAAATAAAAATATAAAAAAAAAAAACATTCAACAACATATGGAAAACGTTAAGCTGAATAACTTCTGTGTTTATTATCCGATTCTTACCAAATTTTCAGAGCTCATCTGGCTAGCTATAGTTATCATGTAAACCGAAAATGAATAATATGGCATCAAAATTGCACTTGTTAACAATGTTTTTTCGATTTGCGGGGGCGGAAGCGGGCGTGGCCAAAATCCAAAATAAACTTGATCAGCGTGCAATAATAACACATATTGTCACCAAATTTGGTTGTCCTAGCTCTTATAATAGCTGAGATCTAGATTTTCACACGGACAGACACACATATAACTTAACCCATGTCACCACCGTACACGCACACACGATTCGGCACAATGCTGCAAGCAGCGCTGCCGGCAGCGCTGCTTACAGCTGTGGAAAACGTTAAGCTGAATAACTTCTGTGTTTATTATCCGATTGTTACCAAACTTTCAGAGATCATCTGGCTAGCTATAGTTATCATGTAAACCGAAAATGAATAATATGGCATCAAAATTGCACTTGTTATCAATGTTTTTTCGATTTGCGGGGGCGGAAGGGGGCGTGGCCAAAATCCAAAATAAACTTGATCAGCGTGCAATAATAACACATATTGTCACCAAATTTGGTTGTCCTAGCTCTTATAATAGCTGAGATCTAGATTTTCACACGGACAGACAGACGGACAGACGGACATGGCTATATCGACTCGGCTGTTGATCCTGAGCCAGAATATATATACTTTATGGGGTCGGAGGTGTCTCCTTCTGCCTGTTACATACATTTTAGGTTTGAACAAAGTTATAATACCCTTCTACTCTATGAGTAGCGGGTATAACAAGTAAGAAAGCTACAGTCGAGTGTGCTCGACTGTAATATACCCGCTACCCAGCTGCTTGTACATAATTTATTTGCGGAACAAAAAAACGGCTGTAGTCATATTTTGACCGTAAAAGGCTATGGACTTATAATATTTATGCAAAGTCAAAATATAAAATAAAAAAAAAAAACATTCAACAACATATGGAAAACGTTAAGCTGAATAACTTCTGTGTTTATTATCCGATTGTTACCAAATTTTCAGAGATCATCTGGCTAGCTATAGTTATCATGTAAACCGAAAATGAATAATATGGCATCAAAATTGCACTTGTTATCTATGTTTTTTCGATTTGCGGGGGCGGAAGGGGGCGTGGCCAAAATCCTAAATAAACTTGATCAGCGTGCAATAATAACACATATTGTCACCAAATTTGGTTGTCCTAGCTCTTATAATAGCTGAGATCTAGATTTTCACACGGACAGACAGACGGACAGACGGACATGGCTATATCGACTCGGCTGTTGATCCTGAGCCAGAATATATATACTTTATGGTGTCGGAGTTGTCTCCTTCTGCCTGTTACATACATTTTCGGTTTGAACAAAGTTATAATACCCTTCTACTCTATGAGTAGCGGGTATAAAAATGACAAAAATCGGCCGATAGGTTTTATGGCAGCTATACGATATATCTGTCCGATTTTGATAAAATTTGCACAGCTTTGAATGGATAAACTAAGGTATAGACTGCGAAAGTTTCTTGGCTATATCTTGAACAAGTAAGAAATCTACAGTCGAGTGTGCTCGACTGTAATATACCCGCTACCCAGCTGCTTGTACATAATTTATTTGCGGAACAAAAAAACGGCTACAATCATATTTTGACCGTAAAAGGCTATGGACTTATAATATTTATGCAAAGTCAAAATATTAAAAATTAAAAAAAACATTTTTGCACACATTTAATTTTTGATGCGGGCGGGACTCGAACCCGTAAATGCATAATAGTACTGTTCGTTTTGCAGTCCACAACTTAACCCATTTCACCACCGTACACGCACACACGATTCGGCACAATGCTGCAAGCAGCGCGGCCAGCGCTGCTTACAGCTGTGGAAAACGTTAAGCTGAATAACTTCTGTGTTTATTATCCGATTGTTACCAAACTTTCAGAGATCATCTGGCTAGCTATAGTTATCATGTAAACCGAAAATGAATAATATGGCATAAAAATTGCACTTGTTATCAATGTTTTTTCGATTTGCGGGGGCGGAAGGGGGGCTTAGCCAAAATCCAAAATAAACTTGATCAGCGTGCAATAATAACACATATTGTCACCAAATTTGGTTGTCCTAGCTCTTATAATAGCTGAGATCTAGATTTTCACACGGACAGACAGACGGACAGACGGACATGGCTATATCGACTCGGCTGTTGATCCTGAGCCAGAATATATATACTTTATGGGGTCGGAGGTGTCTCCTTCTGCCTGTTACATACATTTTAGGTTTGAACAAAGTTATAATACCCTTCTACTCTATGAGTAGCGGGTATAACAAGTAAGAAAGCTACAGTCGAGTGTGCTCGACTGTAATATACCCGCTACCCAGCTGCTTGTACATAATTTATTTGGCGGAAGACAAAAACGGCTGTAATCATATTTTGACCGTAAAAGGCTATGGACTTATAATATTTATGCAAAGTCAAAATATTAAAATAAAAAAAAAACATTCAACAACATATGGAAAACGTTAAGCTGAATAACTTCTGTGTTTATTATCCGATTGTTACCAAATTTTACCCTTCTACGCTATGAGTAGCGGGTAGTAAAAATGACAAAAATCGGCCGATAGGTTTTATGGCAGCTATACGATATATCTGTCCGATTTTGATAAAATTTGCACAGCTTTGAATGGATAAACTAAGGCATAGACTGCGAAAGTATCTTATCAATATCTTGAAAAATTACAAAAATCGGCCAATAGGTTTTATGGCAGCTATACGATATATCGGTCCGATTTTGATAAAACTTGCACAGCTTTGAATGGACAAACTAAGGCATAGACTGCGAAAGTTTCTTATCAATATCTTGAAAAATGACAAAAATCGGCCAATAGGTTTTATGGCAGCTAAACGATATATCGGTCCGATTTTAATAAAATTTGCACAGCTTTGAATGGACAAACTAAGGCATAGACTGCGAAAGTTTCTTATCAATATCTTGAAAAATGACAAAAATCGGCCAATAGGTTTTATGGCAGCTAAACGATATATCGGTCCGATTTTAATAAAATTTGCACAGCTTTGAATGGACAAACTAAGGCATAGACTGCGAAAGTTTCTTATCAATATCTTGAAAAAAAAAAACAAAAATCGGCCAAAAGGTTTTATGGCAGCTATACGATATATCCGATTTTGATAAAATTTTCACAGTTTTGAATGGACATACTAAGGCATAGACTGCGAAAGTTTCTTGGCTATATCTTGAAAAAGACAGAAATCGGACAGTCGAGTGTGCTCGACTGTTATATACCCGCTACCCAGCTGCTTGTACATAATTTATTTGCGGAACAAAAAAACGGCTACAATCATATTTTGACCGTAAAAGGCTATGGACTTATAATATTTATGCAAAGTCAAAATATAAAATTAAAAAAAAACAAAATTTTTGCACACATTTAATTTTTGATGCGGGCGGGACTCGAACCCGTAAATGCATAATAGTACTGTTCGTTTTGCAGTCCACAACTTAACCCATTTCACCACCGTAAACGCACACACGATTCTGGCACAATGTGCAAGCAGCGCTGCCGGTAGGCTTTATGCAGCTGTGGAAACGCGTTAAGCGTTGAGCGAATAACTTCTGTGTTTATTATCCGATTGTTACCAAATCTTCCAGAGATCATCTGGCTAGCTATAGTTATCATGTAAACCGAAAATGAATAATATGGCATAAAAATTGCACTTGTTATCAATGTTTTTTCGATTTGCGGGGGGCGGAAGGGGGCGTAGCCAAAATCCAAAATAAACTTGATCAGCGTGCAATAATAACACATATTGTCACCAAATTTGGTTGTCCTAGCTCTTATAATAGCTGAGATCTAGATTTTCACACGGACAGACAGACGGACAGACGGACATGGCTATATCGACTCGGCTGTTGATCCTGAGCCAGAATATATATACTTTATGGGGGTCGGGAGGTACTTCTTCTGCCTGTTACATACATTTTAGGTTTGAACAAAGTTATAATACCCTTTCTACTCTATGGAGCTAGCGGGTATAACAAGTAAGAAAGTTCAGTCGAGTGTGCTCGACTGTAATACACACTACCCAGCTGGCTTGTACATAATTTATTTGCGGAACAAAAAAACGGCTTGTAATCATATTTTGACCGTAAAAGGCTATGGACTTATAATATTTATGCAAAGTCAAAATATAAAATAAAAAAAAAAAACATTCAACAACATATGGAAAACGTTAAGCTGAATAACTTCTGTGTTTATTATCCGATTGTTACCAAATTTTACCCTTCTACGCTATGAGTAGCGGGTATAAAAATGACAAAAATCGGCCGATAGGTTTTATGGCAGCTATACGATATATCTGTCCGATTTTGATAAAATTTGCACAGCTTTGAATGGATAAACTAAGGCATAGACTGCGAAAGTATCTTATCAATATCTTGAAAAATTACAAAAATCGGCCAATAGGTTTTATGGCAGCTATACGATATATCGGTCCGATTTTGATAAAACTTGCACAGCTTTGAATGGACAAACTAAGGCATAGACTGCGAAAGTTTCTTATCAATATCTTGAAAAATGACAAAAATCGGCCAATAGGTTTTATGGCAGCTAAACGATATATCGGTCCGATTTTAATAAAATTTGCACAGCTTTGAATGGACAAACTAAGGCATAGACTGCGAAAGTTTCTTATCAATATCTTGAAAAATGACAAAAATCGGCCAATAGGTTTTATGGCAGCTAAACGATATATCGGTCCGATTTTAATAAAATTTGCACAGCTTTGAATGGACAAACTAAGGCATAGACTGCGAAAGTTTCTTATCAATATCTTGAAAAATGACAAAAATCGGCCAATAGGTTTTATGGCAGCTATACGATATATCCGATTTTGATAAAATTTTCACAGCTTTGAATGGACATACTAAGGCATAGACTGCGAAAGTTTCTTGGCTATATCTTGAAAAATGACAAAAATCGGCCAATAGGTTTTATGGCAGCTATACGATATACCCGGTACCCAGCTTTTGATACATAATTTATTTGCTTGGAATGAAAAAGGCTACAATCATATTTTGACCGTAAAAGGCTTTGGACTTATAATATTTATGCAAAGTCAAAATATAAAGGTTTAGGAAATAAACGATTTTTGCACATTTTATAATTTTTGACTGCGGGCGGGACATCTAAGCATAACTGCATAATAGTTACTGTTCGTTTTGCAGTCCACAACTTAACCCATTTCACCACCGTACACGCACACACGATTCGGCACAATGCTGCAAGCAGCGCTGCCGGCAGCGCTGCTTACAGCTGTGGAAAACGTTAAGCTGAATAACTTCTGTGTTTATTATCCGATTGTTACCAAACTTTCAGAGATCATCTGGCTAGCTATAGTTATCATGTAAACCGAAAATGAATAATATGGCATAAAAATTGCACTTGTTATCAATGTTTTTCGATTTGCGGGGGCGGAAGGGAGCAAACTAAACCAAAATAAACTTGATCAGCGTGCAATAATAACACATATTGTCACCAAATTTGGTTGTCCTAGCTCTTATAATAGCTGAGATCTAGATTTTCACACGGACAGACAGACGGACAGACGGACATGGCTATATCGACTCGGCTGTTGATCCTGAGCCAGAATTATATATACTTTATGGGGTCGCAGGTGTCTCCTTCTGCCTGTTACATACATTTTAGGTTTGAACAAAGTTATAATACCCTTCTACTCTATGAGTAGCGGGTATAACGTAAGAAAGCTACAGTCGAGTGTGCTCGACTGTAATATCGCCGCTACCCAGCTGCTTGTACATAATTTATTTGCGGAACAAAAAAACGGCTGTAATCATATTTTGACCGTAAAAGGCTATGGACTTATAATATTTATGCAAAGTCAAAATATAAAATAAAAAAAAAAAACATTCAACAACATATGGAAAACGTTAAGCTGAATAACTTCTGTGTTTATTATCCGATTGTTACCAAATTTTACCCTTCTACGCTATGAGTAGCGGGTATAAAAATGACAAAAATCGGCCGATAGGTTTTATGGCAGCTATACGATATATCTGTCCGATTTTGATAAAATTTGCACAGCTTTGAATGGATAAACTAAGGCATAGACTGCGAAAGTTTCTTATCAATATCTTGAAAAATTACAAAAATCGGCCAATAGGTTTTATGGCAGCTATACGATATATCGGTCCGATTTTGATAAAACTTGCACAGCTTTGAATGGACAAACTAAGGCATAGACTGCGAAAGTTTCTTATCAATATCTTGAAAAATGACAAAAATCGGCCAATAGGTTTTATGGCAGCTAAACGATATATCGGTCCGATTTTAATAAAATTTGCACAGCTTTGAATGGACAAACTAAGGCATAGACTGCGAAAGTTTCTTATCAATATCTTGAAAAAAAAAAACAAAAATCGGCCAATAGGTTTTATGGCAGCTATACGATATATCCGATTTTGATAAAATTTTCACAGCTTTGAATGGACATACTAAGGTATAGACTGCGAAAGTTTCTTGGCTATATCTTGAACAAGTAAGAAAAGCTACAGTCGAGTGTGCTCGACTGTAATATACCCGCTACCCAGCTGCTTGTACATAATTTATTTGCGGAACAAAAAAACGGCTACAATCATATTTTGACCGTAAAAGGCTATGGACTTATAATATTTATGCAAAGTCAAAATATAAAATTATAAAAAAAAACATTTTTGCACACATTTAATTTTTGATGCGGGCGGGACTCGAACCCGTAAATGCATAATAGTACTGTTCGTTTTGCAGTCCACAACTTAACCCATTTCACCACCGTACACGCACACACGATTCGGCACAATGCTGCAAGCAGCGGCCGTGCAACGCTGCTTACAGCTGTGGAAAACGTTAAGCTGAATAACTTCTGTGTTTATTATCCGATTGTTACCAAACTTTCAGAGATCATCTGGCTAGCTATAGTTATCATGTAAACCGAAAATGAATAATATGGCATCAAAATTGCACTTGTTATCAATGTTTTTTCGATTTGCGGGGGCGGAAGGGGCGTAGCCAAAATCCAAAATAAACTTGATCAGCGTGCAATAATAACACATATTGTCACCAAATTTGGTTGTCCTAGCTCTTATAATAGCTGAGATCTAGATTTTCACACGGACAGACAGACGGACATGGCTATATCGACTCGGCTGTTGATCCTGAGCCAGAATATATATACTTTATGGGGTCGGAGGTGTCTCCTTCTGCCTGTTACATACATTTTAGGTTTGAACAAAGTTATAATACCCTTCTACTCTATGAGTAGCGGGTATAACAAGTAAGAAGAAAGCAGTCGAGGTTGGTGTGCTCGACTGTAATATACCCGCTACCCAGCTGCTTGTACATAATTTATTTGCGGAACAAAAAAACGGCTGTAATCATATTTTGACCGTAAAAGGCTATGGACTTATAATATTTATGCAAAGTCAAAATATAAAATAAATAAATGTTTTTTCAATTTTGAGGGGCGGAAAGGGGCAATGGGCTTAATGCAGCTAAATAAATATATCGGTGCAATTTGATAACACATATTGTCACCAACTTTGGATGGCTTACTAATAGCTGAGAAGTCTTAGATTTAACACGGACAGACAGGCATATAACTTAACCCATTTCACCCGACACGCACACACGTTCGTGCAGCGTTGGCAGCGCTGCTTACAGCTGTGGAAAACGTTAAGCTGAATAACTTCTGTGTTTATTATCCGATTGTTACCAAACTTTCAGAGATCATCTGGCTAGCTATAGTTATCATGTAAACCGAAAATGAATAATATGGCATAAAAATTGCACTTGTTATCAATGTTTTTTCGATTTGCGGGGGGCGGAAGGGGGCGTAGCCAAAATCAAAATAAACTTGATCAGCGTGCAATAATAACACATATTGTCACCAAATTTGGTTGTCCTAGCTCTTATAATAGCTGAGATCTAGATTTTCACACGGACAGACAGACGGACAGACGGACATGGCTATATCGACTCGGCTGTTGATCCTGAGCCAGAATATATATATTTTATGGTGTCGTTGTCTCCTTCTGCCTGTTACATACATTTTGGTTTGAACAAAGTTATAATACCCTTCTACTCTATGAGTAGCGGGTATAAAAATGACAAAAATCGGCCGATAGGTTTTATGGCAGCTATACGATATATCTGTCCGATTTTGATAAAATTTGCACAGCTTTGAATGGATAAACTAAGGCATAGACTGCGAAAGTTTCTTATCAATATCTTGAAAAATTACAAAAATCGGCCAATAGGTTTTATGGCAGCTATACGATATATCGGTCCGATTTTGATAAAACTTGCACAGCTTTGAATGGACAAACTAAGGCATAGATTGCGAAAGTTTCTTATCAATATCTTGAAAAATGACAAAAATCGGCCAATAGGTTTTATGGCAGCTAAACGATATATCGGTCCGATTTTAATAAAATTTGCACAGCTTTGAATGGACAAACTAAGGCATAGACTGCGAAAGTTTCTTATCAATATCTTGAAAAAAAAAACAAAAATCGGCCAAAAGGTTTTATGGCAGCTATACGATATATCCGATTTTGATAAAATTTTCACAGCTTTGAATGGACATACTAAGGTATAGACTGCGAAAGTTTCTTGGCTATATCTTGAACAAGTAAGAAATCTACAGTCGAGTGTGCTCGACTGTAATATACCCGCTACCCAGCTGCTTGTACATAATTTATTTGCGGAACAAAAAAACGGCTACAATCATATTTTGACCGTAAAAGGCTATGGACTTATAATATTTATGCAAAGTCAAAATATAAAATTAAAAAAAAAAATTTTTGCACACATTTAATTTTTGATGCGGGCGGGACTCGAACCCGTAAATGCATAATAGTACTGTTCGTTTTGCAGTCCACAACTTAACCCATTTCACCACCGTACACGCACACACGATTCGGCACAATGCTGCAATGCAGCGCGGCCGGCCAACGCTGCCCTACACAGCTGTGGAAAACGTTAAGCTGAATAACTTCTGTGTTTATTATCCGATTGTTACCAAACTTTCAGAGATCATCTGGCTAGCTATAGTTATCATGTAAACCGAAAATGAATAATATGGCATCAAAATTGCACTTGTTATCAATGTTTTTTCGATTTGCGGGGGCGGAAGGGGCGGGAGCCAAAATCCAAAATAAACTTGATCAGCGTGCAATAATAACACATATTGTCACCAAATTTGGTTGTCCTAGCTCTTATAATAGCTGAGATCTAGATTTTCACACGGACAGACAGACGGACAGACGGACATGGCTATATCGACTCGGCTGTTGATCCTGAGCCAGAATATATATACTTTATGGGGTCGGAGGTGTCTCCTTCTGCCTGTTACATACATTTTAGGTTTGAACCAAAGTTATAATACCCTTCTACTCTATGAGTAGCGGGTTTAGTTAAGTAAGGATAGACAGTCGAGTGTGCTCGACTGTAATATACCCGCTACCCAGCTGCTTGTACATAATTTATTTGCGGAACAAAAAACGGCTGTAATCATATTTTGACCGTAAAAGGCTATGGACTTATAATATTTATGCAAAGTCAAAATATAAAATAAAAAAAAAAAACCATTCAACAACATATGGAAAACGTTAAGCTGAATAACTTCTGTGTTTATTATCCAATTGTTAACAAATTTTACCCTTCTACGCTATGAGTAGCGGGTATAAAAATGACAAAAATCGGCCGATAGGTTTTATGGCAGCTATACGATATATCTGTCCGATTTTGATAAAATTTGCACAGCTTTGAATGGATAAACTAAGGCATAGACTGCGAAAGTTTCTTATCAATATCTTGAAAAATTACAAAAATCGGCCAATAGGTTTTATGGCAGCTATACGATATATCGGTCCGATTTTGATAAAACTTGCACAGCTTTGAATGGACAAACTAAGGCATAGACTGCGAAAGTTTCTTATCAATATCTTGAAAAATGACAAAAATCGGCCAATAGGTTTTATGGCAGCTAAACGATATATCGGTCCGATTTTAATAAAATTTGCACAGCTTTGAATGGACAAACTAAGGCATAGACTGCGAAAGTTTCTTATCAATATCTTGAAAAAAAAAAACAAAAATCGGCCAAAAGGTTTTATGGCAGCTATACGATATATCCGATTTTGATAAAATTTTCACAGTTTTGAATGGACATACTAAGGTATAGACTGCGAAAGTTTCTTGGCTATATCTTGAACAAGTAAGAAATCTACAGTCGAGTGTGCTCGACTGTAATATACCCGCTACCCAGCTGCTTGTACATAATTTATTTGCGGAACAAAAAAACGGCTACAATCATATTTTGACCTGTAAAAGGCTATGGACTTATAATATTTATGTTTAAAGTCAAAATATAAAATTAAAAAAAAAAACATTTTTGCACACATTTAATTTTTGATGCGGGCGGGACTCGAACCCGTAAATGCATAATAGTACTGTTCGTTTTGCAGTCCACAACTTAACCCATTTCACCACCGTACACGCACACACGATTCGGCACACTACAACAGCGCTGCCGGCCTTTACAGCTGTGGAAAACGTTAAGCTGAATAACTTCTGTGTTTATTATCCGATTGTTACCAAACTTTCAGAGATCATCTGGCTAGCTATAGTTATCATGTAAACCGAAAATGAATAATATGGCATCAAAATTGCACTTGTTATCAATGTTTTTTCGATTTGCGGGGGCGGAAGGGGGCGTAGCCAAAATCCAAAATAAACTTGATCAGCGTGCAATAATAACACATATTGTCACCAAATTTGGTTGTCCTAGCTCTTATAATAGCTGAGATCTAGATTTTCACACGGACAGACGGACATGGCTATATCGACTCGGCTGTTGATCCTGAGCCAGAATATATATACTTTATGGGGTCGGAGGTATCTCCTTCTGCCTGTTACATACATTTTAGGTTTGAACAAAGTTATAATACCCTTCTACTCTATGAGTAGCGGGTATAACACGTAAAAAAGCTACAGTCGAGTGTGCTCGACTGTAATATACCCGCTACCCAGCTGCTTGTACATAATTTATTTGCGGAACAAAAAAACGGCTACAATCATATTTTGACCGTAAAAGGCTATGGACTTATAATATTTATGCAAAGTCAAAATATAAAAAAAAAAAAAAAAACATTCAACAACATATGGAAAACGTTAAGCTGAATAACTTCTGTGTTTATTATCCGATTGTTACCAAATTTTACCCTTCTACGCTATGAGTAGTTCGTGTAATATAAAATGACAAAAATCGGCCGATAGGTTTTATGGCAGCTATACGATATATCTGTCCGATTTTGATAAAATTTGCACAGCTTTGAATGGATAAACTAAGGCATAGACTGCGAAAGTTTCTTATCAATATCTTGAAAAATTACAAAAATCGGCCAATAGGTTTTATGGCAGCTATACGATATATCGGTCCGATTTTGATAAAACTTGCACAGCTTTGAATGGACAAACTAAGGCATAGACTGCGAAAGTTTCTTATCAATATCTTGAAAAATGACAAAAATCGGCCAATAGGTTTTATGGCAGCTAAACGATATATCGGTCCGATTTTAATAAAATTTGCACAGCTTTGAATGGACAAACTAAGGCATAGACTGCGAAAGTTTCTTATCAATATCTTGAAAAAAAAAACAAAAATCGGCCAATAGGTTTTATGGCAGCTATACGATATATCCGATTTTGATAAAATTTTCACAGCTTTGAATGGACATACTAAGGTATAGACTGCGAAAGTTTCTTGGCTATATCTTGAACAAGTAAGAAAGCTACAGTCGAGTGTGCTCGACTGTAATATACCCGCTACCCAGCTGCTTGTACATAATTTATTTGCGGAACAAAAAAACGGCTACAATCATATTTTGACCGTAAAAGGCTATGGACTTATAATATTTATGCAAAGTCAAAATATAAAATTATAAAAAAAAAACATTTTTGCACACATTTAATTTTTGATGCGGGCGGGACTCGAACCCGTAAATGCATAATAGTACTGTTCGTTTTGCAGTCCACAACTTAACCCATTTCACCACCGTACACGCACACACGATTCGGCACAATGCTGCAAGCAGCGCTGCGGAAGCTGCTTACAGCTGTGGAAAACGTTAAGCTGAATAACTTCTGTGTTTATTATCCGATTGTTACCAAACTTTCAGAGATCATCTGGCTAGCTATAGTTATCATGTAAACCGAAAATGAATAATGTGGCATCAAAATTGCACTTGTTATCAATTTTTTTTCGATTTGCGGGGGCGGAAGGGCCTGCCCAAAATCCAAAATAAACTTGATCAGCGTGCAATAATAACACATATTGTCACCAAATTTGGTTGTCCTAGCTCTTATAATAGCTGAGATCTAGATTTTCACACGGACAGACAGACGGACAGACGGACATGGCTATATCGACTCGGCTGTTGATCCTGAGCCAGAATATATATACTTTATGGGGTCGGAGGTGTCTCCTTCTGCCTGTTACATACATTTTAGGTTTGAACAAAGTTATAATACCCTTCTACTCTATGAGTAGCGGGTATAACAAGTAAGAAAGCTACAGTCGAGTGTGCTCGACTGTAATATACCCGCTACCCAGCTGCTTGTACATAATTTATTTGCGGAACAAAAAAACGGCTGTAATCATATTTTGACCGTAAAAGGCTATGGACTTATAATATTTATGCAAAGTCAAAATATAAAATAAAAAAAAAAAACATTCAACAACATATGGAAAACGTTAAGCTGAATAACTTCTGTGTTTATTATCCGATTGTTACCAAATTTTACCCTTCTACGCTATGAGTAGCGGGTATAAAAATGACAAAAATCGGCCGATAGGTTTTATGGCAGCTATACGATATATCTGTCCGATTTTGATAAAATTTGCACAGCTTTGAATGGATAAACTAAGGCATAGACTGCGAAAGTTTCTTATCAATATCTTGAAAAATTACAAAAATCGGCCAATAGGTTTTATGGCAGCTATACGATATATCGGTCCGATTTTGATAAAACTTGCACAGCTTTGAATGGACAAACTAAGGCATAGACTGCGAAAGTTTCTTATCAATATCTTGAAAAATGACAAAAATCGGCCAATAGGTTTTATGGCAGCTAAACGATATATCGGTCCGATTTTAATAAAATTTGCACAGCTTTGAATGGACAAACTAAGGCATAGACTGCGAAAGTTTCTTATCAATATCTTGAAAAAAAAAAACAAAAATCGGCCAATAGGTTTTATGGCAGCTATACGATATATCCGATTTTGATAAAATTTTCACAGCTTTGAATGGACATACTAAGGTATAGACTGCGAAAGTTTCTTGGCTATATCTTGAACAAGTAAGAAAGCTACAGTCGAGTGTGCTCGACTGTAATATACCCGCTACCCAGCTGCTTGTACATAATTTATTTGCGGAACAAAAAAACGGCTACAATCATATTTTGACCGTAAAAGGCTATGGACTTATAATATTTATGCAAAGTCAAAATATAAAATTAAAAAAAAAAACATTTTTGCACACATTTAATTTTTGATGCGGGCGGGACTCGAACCCGTAAATGCATAATAGTACTGTTCGTTTTGCAGTCCACAACTTAACCCATTTCACCACCGTACACGCACACACGATTCGGCACAATGCTGCAAGCAGCGCTGCCGGCAACGCTGCTTACAGCTGTGGAAAACGTTAAGCTGAATAACTTCTGTGTTTATTATCCGATTGTTACCAAACTTTCAGAGATCATCTGGCTAGCTATAGTTATCATGTAAACCGAAAATGAATAATGTGGCATCAAAATTGCACTTGTTATCAATTTTTTTTCGATTTGCGGGGGCGGAAGGGGTTGTGGCCAAAATCCAAAATAAACTTGATCAGCGTGCAATAATAACACATATTGTCACCAAATTTGGTTGTCCTAGCTCTTATAATAGCTGAGATCTAGATTTTCACACGGACAGACAGACGGACAGACGGACAGACGGACATGGCTATATCGACTCGGCTGTTGATCCTGAGCCAGAATATATATACTTTATGGGGTCGGAGGTGTCTCCTTCTGCCTGTTACATACATTTTAGGTTTGAACAAAGTTATAATACCCTTCTACTCTATGAGTAGCGGGTATAACAAGTAAGAAAGCTACAGTCGAGTGTGCTCGACTGTAATATACCCGCTACCCAGCTGCTTGTACATAATTTATTTGCGGAACAAAAAAACGGCTGTAATCATATTTTGACCGTAAAAGGCTATGGACTTATAATATTTATGCAAAGTCAAAATATAAAATAAAAAAAAAAACATTCAACAACAACGGCAGCGCTGCTTACAGCTATGGAAAACGTTAAGCTGAAAAACTTCTGTGTTTATTATCCGATTGTTACCAAATTTTCAGAGATCATCTGGTTAGCTATAGTTATCATGTAAACCGAAAATGAATAATATGGCATCAAAATTGCACTTGTTATCAATGTTTTTTCGATTTGCGGGGGCGGAAGGGGGCGTAGCCAAAATCCAAAATAAACTTGATCAGCGTGCAATAATAACACATATTGTCACCAAATTTGGTTGTCCTAGCTCTTATAATAGCTGAGATCTAGATTTTCACACGGACAGACAGACGGACAGACGGACATGGCTATATCGACTCGGCTGTTGATCCTGAGCCAGAATATATATACTTTATGGGGTCGGAGGTGTCTCCTTCTGCCTGTTACATACATTTTAGGTTTGAACAAAGTTATAATACCCTTCTACTCTATGAGTAGCGGGTATAACAAGTAAGAAAGCTACAGTCGAGTGTGCTCGACTGTAATATACCCGCTACCCAGCTGCTTGTACATAATTTATTTGCGGAACAAAAAAACGGCTGTAGTCATATTTTGACCGTAAAAGGCTATGGACTTATAATATTTATGCAAAGTCAAAATATAAAATAAAAAAAAAAACATTCAACAGCTATGGAAAACGTTAAGCTGAATAACTTCTGTGTTTATTATCCGATTGTTACCAAATTTTCAGAGATCATCTGGCTAGCTATAGTTATCATGTAAACCGAAAATGAATAATATGGCATCAAAATTGCACTTGTTATCAATGTTTTTTCGATTTGCGGGGGCGGAAGGGGGCGTGGCCAAAATCCAAAATAAACTTGATCAGCGTGCAATAATAACACATATTGTCACCAAATTTGGTTGTCCTAGCTCTTATAATAGCTGAGATCTAGATTTTCACACGGACAGACAGACGGACAGACGGACATGGCTATATCGACTCGGCTGTTGATCCTGAGCCAGAATATTTATACTTTATGGTGTCGGAGTTGTCTCCTTCTGCCTGTTACATACATTTTCGGTTTGAACAAAGTTATAATACCCTTCTACTCTATGAGTAGCGGGTATAAAAATGACAAAAATCGGCCGATAGGTTTTATGGCAGCTATACGATATATCTGTCCGATTTTGATAAAATTTGCACAGCTTTGAATGGATAAACTAAGGCATAGACTGCGAAAGTTTCTTATCAATATCTTGAAAAATTACAAAAATCGGCCAATAGGTTTTATGGCAGCTATACGATATATCGGTCCGATTTTGATAAAACTTGCACAGCTTTGAATGGACAAACTAAGGCATAGACTGCGAAAGTTTCTTATCAATATCTTGAAAAATGACAAAAATCGGCCAATAGGTTTTATGGCAGCTAAACGATATATCGGTCCGATTTTAATAAAATTTGCACAGCTTTGAATGGACAAACTAAGGCATAGACTGCGAAAGTTTCTTATCAATATCTTGAAAAAAAAAAAACAAAAATCGGCCAATAGGTTTTATGGCAGCTATACGATATATCCGATTTTGATAAAATTTTCACAGCTTTGAATGGACATACTAAGGCATAGACTGCGAAAGTTTCTTGGCTATATCTTGAACAAGTAAGAAAGCTACAGTCGAGTGTGCTCGACTGTAATATACCCGCTACCCAGCTGCTTGTACATAATTTATTTGCGGAACAAAAAAACGGCTACAATCATATTTTGACCGTAAAAGGCTATGGACTTATAATATTTATGTAAAAGTCAAAATATAAAATTAAATTAAAAAAAAAAAAACATTTTTGCACACATTTAATTTTTGATGCGGGCGGGACTCGAACCCGTAAATGCATAATAGTACTGTTCGTTTTGCAGTCCACAACTTAACCCATTTCACCACCGTACACGCACACACGATTCGGCACAATGCTGCAAGCAGCGCTGCTTACAGCTGTGGAAAACGTTAAGCTGAATAACTTCTGTGTTTATTATCCGATTGTTACCAAACTTTCAGAGATCATCTGGCTAGCTATAGTTATCATGTAAACCGAAAATGAATAATATGGCATCAAAATTGCACTTGTTATCAATGTTTTTTCGATTTGCGGGGGCGGAAGGGGGCGTAGCCAAAATCCAAAATAAACTTGATCAGCGTGCAATAATAACACATATTGTCACCAAATTTGGTTGTCCTAGCTCTTATAATAGCTGAGATCTAGATTTTCACACGGACAGACAGACGGACAGACGGACATGGCTATATCGACTCGGCTGTTGATCCTGAGCCAGAATATATATACTTTATGGGGTCGGAGGTGTCTCCTTCTGCCTGTTACATACATTTTAGGTTTGAACAAAGTTATAATACCCTTCTACTCTATGAGTAGCGGGTATAACAAGTAAGAAAGCTACAGTCGAGTGTGCTCGACTGTAATATACCCGCTACCCAGCTGCTTGTACATAATTTATTTGACAAAATGACGGCTGTAATCAAACTTTTGACCAAAAGGCTATGGACTTATAAAATTTATGCAAAGTCAAAATATAAAATAAGACAAAAATCCCAATATAACATATGGAAAACGTTATATCTATTTTATAAAATTTCACAGCTTTGATGACACTAAGCCATAGACTGCGAAGTTTCTTCAATATCTTGAAAAATGACAAAAATCGGCCGATAGGTTTTATGGCAGCTATACGATATATCTGTCCGATTTTGATAAAATTTGCACAGCTTTGAATGGACAAACTAAGGCATAGACTGCGAAAGTTTCTTATCAATATCTTGAAAAATGACAAAAATCGGCCAATAGGTTTTATGGCAGCTATACGATATATCGGTCCGATTTTGATAAAACTTGCACAGCTTTGAATGGACAAACTAAGGCATAGACTGCGAAAGTTTCTTATCAATATCTTGAAAAATGACAAAAATCGGCCAATAGGTTTTATGGCAGCTAAACGATATATCGGTCCGATTTTAATAAAATTTGCACAGCTTTGAATGGACAAACTAAGGCATAGACTGCGAAAGTTTCTTATCAATATCTTGAAAAAAAAATGACAAAAATCGGCCAATAGGTTTTATGGCAGCTATACGAATATGATCCGATTTTGATAAAATTTTCACAGCTTTGAATGGACATACTAAGGCATAGACTGCGAAAGTTTCTTGGCTATATCTTGAACAAGTAAGAAAGATTCAGTCGATAGTGTGACTCGGCAGTACTATACCCGCTACCCAGCTGCTTGTACATAATTTATTTGCGGAACAAAAAACGGCTACAATCATATTTTGACCGTAAAAGGCTATGGACTTATAATATTTATGCAAAGTCAAAATATAAAAAAAAAAAAAAAAATTTTTGCACACATTTAATTTTTGATGCGGGCGGGACTCGAACCCGTAAATGCATAATAGTACTGTTCGTTTTGCAGTCCACAACCTAACCCATTTCACCACCGTACACGCACAAGATCCTGCAAAATGCTGCAAGAAGCGCTGCCGAAGCGTTGCTTACAGCTATAGGAAAACGTTAAGCTGAATAAACTCTGTGTGTTTATTATCCGATTGTTACCAAATTTTCAGAGATCATCTGGCTAGCTATAGTTATCATGTAAACCGAAAATGAACAATATGGCATCAAAATTGCACTTGTTATCAATGTTTTTTCGATTTGCGGGGGCGGAAAGGTGGGTGGCCAAAACCAAAATAAACTTGATCAGCGTGCAATAATAACACATATTGTCACCAAATTTGGTTGTCCTAGCTCTTATAATAGCTGAGATCTAGATTTTCACACGGACAGACAGACGGACAGACGGACATGGCTATATCGACTCGGCTGTTGATCCTTGAAAATGCCAGAATATATATATTTATGGTGGCGGAGTAGGTTCCTTCTGCCTGTTATAACAATTTTGATAATTTGATCATACCTTTGAATAACTAAGGTAGACGCGAAAGTGTTTGTCAATATCTTGAAAATGACAAAAATCGGCTGATAGGTTTTATAGCAGCTATACGATATATTGGTCAGATTTTGATAAAAATTTGCACAGCTTTGAATAGACAAACTAAGGCATAGACTGCGAAAGTTTCTTATCGATATATTGAAAAATGACAAAAATCGGCCAATAGGTTTTATGGCAGCTATACGATATATCGGTCCGATTTTGACAAAATTTGCACGCTTTGAATACAAACTAAGGCATAGCCTGCGAATTTATCAATATCTTGAAAAATGACAAAAATCGGCCGATAGGTTTTATGGCAGCTATACGATATATCTGTCCGATTTTGATAAAATTTGCACAGCTTTGAATAGACAAACTAAGGCATAGACTGCGAAAGTTTCTTATCGATATATTGAAAAATGACAAAAATCGGCCAATAGGTTTTATGGCAGCTATACGATATATCGGTCCGATTTTGACAAAATTTGCACAGCGTTGAATGGACAAACTAAGGCATAGACTGCGAAAGTTTCTTATCAATATCTTGAAAAATGACAAAAATCGGCCAATAGGTTTTATGGCAGCTATACGATATATCGGTCCGATTTTGATAAAATTTGCACAGCTTTGAATGGACAAACTAAGGCATAGACTGCGAAAGTTTCTTATCAATATCTTGAAAAAAAACAAAAATCGGCCAATAGGTTTTATGGCAGCTATACGATATATCCGATTTTGATAAAATTTTCACAGCTTTGAATGGACATACTAAGGCATAGACTGCGAAAGTTTCTTGGCTATATCTTGAACAAAAAAGTAGAAAGGCTACAGTCGAGTGTGCTCGACTGTACTATACCCGCTACCCAGCTGCTTGTACATAATTTATTTGCGGAACAAAAAAACGGCTACAATCATATTTTGACCGTAAAAGGCTATGGACTTATAATATTTATGTCATAATGATAATATTTAATATTTATAAAATTTATGTCCAAAATAAAATTAATAAAAAACATTTTTGCACACATTTAATTTTTGATGCGGGCGGGACTCGAACCCGTAAATGCATAATAGTACTGTTCGTTTTGCAGTCCACAACTTAACCCATTTCACCACCGTACACGCACACACGATTCGGCACGATGCCGGCAGCGCTGCTTACAGCTGTGGAAAACGTTAAGCTGAATAACTTCTGTGTTTATTATCCGATTGTTACCAAACTTTCAGAGATCATCTGGCTAGCTATAGTTATCATGTAAACCGAAAATGAATAATATGGCATCAAAATTGCACTTGTTATCAATGTTTTTTCGATTTGCGGGGGCGGAAGGGGTTGTGGGGCCAAAATCCAAAATAAACTTGATCAGCGTGCAATAATAACACATATTGTCACCAAATTTGGTTGTCCTAGCTCTTATAATAGCTTAGATCTAGATTTTCACACGGACAGACAGACGGACAGACGGACATGGCTATATCGACTCGGCTGTTGATCCTGAGCCACGGAATATATATACTTTATGGGGTCGGAGGTGTCTCCTTCTGCCTGTTACATACATTTTAGGTTTGAACAAAGTTATAATACCCTTCTACTCTATGAGGTAGCGGGTATAATATAAGTAAGAAAGCTACAGTCGAGTGTGCTCGACTGTAATATACCCCGCCCCCTGGCTGCTTGTACATAATTTATTTCCGGAACAAAAAAACGGCTGTAATCATATTTTGACCAAAAAGGCTATGGACTTATAATATTTATGCAAAGTCAAAATATAAATAAAAAAAAAAAACATTCAACAACAACGGCAGCGCTGCTTACAGCTATGGAAAACGTTAAGCTGAAAAAACTTCTGTGTTTATTATCCGATTGTTACCAAATTTTCAGAGATCATCTGGCTAGTTATAGTTATCATGTAAACCGAAAATGAACAATATGGCATCAAAATTGCACTTGCTATCAATGTTTTTGCGATTTGCGGGGGCGGAAGGGGGCGTGGCCAAAATCCAAAATAAACTTGATCAGCGTGCAATAATAACACATATTGTCACCAAATTTGGTTGTCCTAGCTCTTATAATAGCTGAGATCTAGATTTTCACTGACAGACAGACGGACAGACGGACATGGCTATATCGACTCGGCTGTTGATCCTGAGCCAGAATATATATACTTTATGGGGTCGGAGGTGTCTCCTTCTGCCTGTTACATACATTTTCGGTTTGAACAAAGTTATAATACCCTTCTACTCTATGAGTAGCGGGTATAAAAACATTTTTGCACACATTTAATTTTTGATGCGGGCGGGACTCGAACCCGTAAATGCATAATAGTACTGTTCGTTTTGCAGTCCACAACTTAACCCATTTCACCACCGTACACGCACACACGATTCGGCACAATGCTGCAAGCAGCGCTGCCGGCAGCGCTGCTTACAGCTATGGAAAACGTTAAGCTGAAAAACTTCTGTGTTTATTATCCGATTGTTACCAAATTTTCAGAGATCATCTGGCTAGCTATAGTTATCATGTAAACCGAAAATGAATAATATGGCATTAAAATTGCACTTGTTATCAATGTTTTTTCGATTTGCGGGGGCGGAAGCGGGCGTGGCCAAAATCCAAAATAAACTTGATCAGCGTGCAATAATAACACATATTGTCACCAAATTTGGTTGTCCTAGCTCTTATAATAGCTGAGATCTAGATTTTCACACGGACAGACAGACGGACAGCCAGACATGGCTATATCGACTCGGCTGTTGATCCTGAGCCAGAATATATATACTTTATGGGGTCGGAGTTGTCTCCTTCTGCCTGTTACATGCATTTTAGGTTTGAACAAGTAAGAAAGCTACAGTCGAGTGTGCTCGACTGTAATATACCCGCTACCCAGCTGCTTGTACAACATTTATTTGCGGAACAAAAAAACGGCTACAATCATATTTTGACCGTAAAAGGCTATGGACTTATAACATTTATGCAAAGTCAAAATATAAAATAAAAAAAAAAAACATTTTTGCACACATTTAATTTTTGATGCGGGCGGGACTCGAACCCGTAAATGCATAATAGTACTGTTCGTTTTGCAGTCCACAACTTAACCCATTTCACCACCGTACACGCACACACGATTCGGCACAATGCTGCAAGCAGCGCTGCCGGTAGCGCTGCTTACAGCTATGGAAAACGTTAAGCTGAATAACTTCTGTGTTTATTATCCGATTGTTACCAAATTTTCAGAGATCATCTGGCTAGCTATAGTTATCATGTAAACCGAAAATGAATAATATGGCATCAAAATTGCACTTGTTATCAATGTTTTTTCGATTTGCGGGGGCGGAAGGGGGCGTGGCCAAAATCCAAAATAAACTTGATCAGCGTGCAATAATAACACATATTGTCACCAAATTTGATTCTCCTAGCTCTTATAATAGCTGAGATCTAGATTTTCACATGGACAGACAGACGGACAGACGGACAGACGGACATGGCTATATCGACTCGGCTGTTGATCCTGAGCCAGAATATTTATACTTTATGGGGTCGGAGGTGTCTCCTTCTGCCTGTTACATACATTTTCGGTTTGAACAAAGTTATAATACCCTTCTACTCTATGAGTAGCGGGTATAACAAAGTTATAATACCCTTCTACTCTATGAGTAGCGGGTATAACAAGTAAGAAAGCTACAGTCGAGTGTGCTCGACTGTAATATACCCGCTACCCAGCTGCTTGTACAAAATTTATTTGCGGAACAAAAAAACGGCTACAATCATATTTTGACCGTAAAAGGCTATGGACTTATAACATTTATGCAAAGTCAAAATATAAAATAAAAAAAAAAACATTTTTGCACACATTCAATTTGTGATGCGGGCGGGACTCGAACCCGTAAATGCATAATAGTACTGTTCGTTTTGCAGTCCACAACTTAACCCATTTTACCACCGTACACGCACACACGATTCGGCACAATGCTGCAAGCAGCGCTGCCGGCAGCGCTGCTTACAGCTATGGAAAACGTTAAGCTGAAAAACTTCTGTGTTTATTATCCGATTGTTACCAAATTTTCAGAGATCATCTGGCTAGCTATAGTTATCATGTAAACCGAAAATGAACAATATGGCAGCAAAATTGCACTTGTTAACAATGTTTTTTCGATTTGCGGGGGCGGAAGCGGGCGTGGCCAAAATCCGAAATAAACTTGATCAGCGTGCAATAATAACACATATTGTCACCAAATTTGGTTGTCCTAGCTCTTATAATAGCTGAGATCTAGATTTTCACAAGGACAGATAGACGGACAGACGGACATGGCTATATCGACTCGGCTGTTGATCCTGAGCCAGAATATATATACTTTATGGTGTCGGAGTTGTCTCCTTCTGCCTGTTACATACATTTTCGGTTTGAACAAAGTTATAATACCCTTCTACTCTATGAGTAGCGGGTATAAAAATGACAAAAATCGGCCGATAGGTTTTATGGCAGCTATACGATATATCTGTCCGATTTTGATAAAATTTGCACAGCTTTGAATGGACAAACTAAGGCATAGACTGCGAAAGTTTCTTATCAATATCTTGAAAAATGACAAAAATCGGCCAATAGGTTTTATGGCAGCTATACGATATATCGGTCCGATTTTGATAAAACTTGCACAGCTTTGAATGGACAAACTAAGGCATAGACTGCGAAAGTTTCTTATCAATATCTTGAAAAATGACAAAAATCGGCCAATAGGTTTTATGGCAGCTAAACGATATATCGGTCCGATTTTAATAAAATTTGCACAGCTTTGAATGGACAAACTAAGGCATAGACTGCGAAAGTTTCTTATCAATATCTTGAAAAAAAAAAAACAAAAATCGGCCAATAGGTTTTATGGCAGCTATACGATATATCCGATTTTGATAAAATTTGCACAGCTTTGAATGGACATACTAAGGCATAGACTGCGAAAGTTTCTTGGCTATATCTTGAACAAGTAAGAAAGCTACAGTCGAGTGTGCTCGACTGTAATATACCCGCTACCCAGCTGCTTGTACATAATTTATTTGCGGAACAAAAAAACGGCTACAATCATATTTTGACCGTAAAAGGCTATGGACTTATAATATTTATGTAATAATATAATATTTAATATTTATAATATTTATGTCAAAATATAAAATTAAAAAAAAAAAACATTTTTGCACACATTTAATTTTTGATGCGGGCGGGACTCGAACCCGTAAATGCATAATAGTACTGTTCGTTTTGCAGTCCACAACTTAACCCATTTCACCACCGTACACGCACACACGATTCGGCACAATGCCGGCAGCGCTGCTTACAGCTGTGGAAAACGTTAAGCTGAATAACTTCTGTGTTTATTATCCGATTGTTACCAAACTTTCAGAGATCATCTGGCTAGCTATAGTTATCATGTAAACCGAAAATGAATAATATGGCATCAAAATTGCACTTGTTATCAATGTTTTTTCGATTTGCGGGGGCGGAAGGGGGCGTGGCCAAAATCCAAAATAAACTTGATCAGCGTGCAATAATAACACATATTGTCACCAAATTTGGTTGTCCTAGCTCTTATAATAGCTTAGATCTAGATTTTCACACGGACAGACAGACGGACAGACGGACATGGCTATATCGACTCGGCTGTTGATCCTGAGCCAGAATATATATACTTTATGGGGTCGGAGGTGTCTCCTTCTGCCTGTTACATGCATTTTAGGTTTGAACAAAGTTATAATACCCTTCTACTCTATGAGTAGCGGGTATAACAAGTAAGAAAGCTACAGTCGAGTGTGCTCGACTGTAATATACCCGCTACCTAGCTGCTTGTACATAATTTATTTCCGGAACAAAAAAACGGCTGTAATCTTATTTTGACCAAAAAGGCTATGGACTTATAATATTTATGCAAAGTCAAAATATAAAATAAAAAAAAAAAACATTCAACAACAACGGCAGCGCTGCTTACAGCTATGGAAAACGTTAAGCTGAAAAACTTCTGTGTTTATTATCCGATTGTTACCAAATTTTCAGAGATCATCTGGCTAGCTATAGTTATCATGTAAACCGAAAATGAACAATATGGCATCAAAATTGCACTTGTTATCAATGTTTTTGCGATTTGCGGGGGCGGAAGGGGGCGTGGCCAAAATCCAAAATAAACTTGATCAGCGTGCAATAATAACACATATTGTCACCAAATTTGGTTGTCCTAGCTCTTATAATAGCTGAGATCTAGATTTTCACACTGACAGACAGACGGACAGACGGACATGGCTATATCGACTCGGCTGTTGATCCTGAGCCAGAATATATATACTTTATGGGGTCGGAGGTGTCTCCTTCTGCCTGTTACATACATTTTCGGTTTGAACAAAGTTATAATACCCTTCTACTCTATGAGTAGCGGGTATAAAAACATTTTTGCACACATTTAATTTTTGATGCGGGCGGGACTCGAACCCGTAAATGCATAATAGTACTGTTCGTTTTGCAGTCCACAACTTAACCCATTTCACCACCGTACACGCACACACGATTCGGCACAATGCTGAAAGCACGCTGCAGCGCTGCTTACAGCTATGGAAAACGTTAAGCTGAAAAACTTCTGTGTTTATTATCCGATTGTTACCAAATTTTCAGAGATCATCTGGCTAGCTATAGTTATCATGTAAACCGAAAATGAATAATATGGCATTAAAATTGCACTTGTTATCAATGTTTTTTCGATTTGCGGGGGCGGAAGCGGGCGTGGCCAAAATCCAAAATAAACTTGATCAGCGTGCAATAATAACACATATTGTCACCAAATTTGGTTGTCCTAGCTCTTATAATAGCTGAGATCTAGATTTTCACATGGACAGACAGACGGACAGACGGACAGACGGACATGGCTATATCGACTCGGCTGTTGATCCTGAGCCAGAATATTTATACTTTATGGGGTCGGAGGTGTCTCCTTCTGCCTGTTACATACATTTTCGGTTTGAACAAAGTTATAATACCCTTCTACTCTATGAGTAGCGGGTATAACAAAGTTATAATACCCTTCTACTCTATGAGTAGCGGGTATAACATTTGAAAAAAGCTACAGTCGAGTGTGCTCGACTGTAATATACCCGCTACCCAGCTGCTTGTACAAAATTTATTTGCGGAACAAAAAAACGGCTACAATCATATTTTGACCGTAAAAGGCTATGGACTTATAACATTTATGCAAAGTCAAAATATAAAATAAAAAAAAAAACATTTTTGCACACATTCAATTTGTGATGCGGGCGGGACTCGAACCCGTAAATGCATAATAGTACTGTTCGTTTTGCAGTCCACAACTTAACCCATTTTACCACCGTACACGCACACACGATTCGGCACAATGCTGCAAGCAGCGCTGCCGGCAGCGCTGCTTACAGCTATGGAAAACGTTAAGCTGAATAACTTCTGTGTTTATTATCCGATTGTTGCCAAATTTTCAGAGATCATCTGGCTAGCTATAGTTATCATGTAAACCGAAAATGAACAATATGGCATCAAAATTGCACTTGTTAACAATGTTTTTTCGATTTGCGGGGCGGAAGCGGGCGTGGCCAAAATCCGAAATAAACTTGATCAGCGTGCAATAATAACACATATTGTCACCAAATTTGGTTGTCCTAGCTCTTATAATAGCTGAGATCTAGATTTTCACAAGGACAGATAGACGGACAGACGGACATGGCTATATCGACTCGGCTGTTGATCCTGAGCCAGAATATATATACTTTATGGTGTCGGAGTTGTCTCCTTCTGCCTGTTACATACATTTTCGGTTTGAACAAAGTTATAATTCCCCCTCTACTCTATGAGTAGCGGGTATAAAAATGACAAAAATCGGCCGATAGGTTTTATGGCAGCTATACGATATATCTGTCCGATTTTGATAAAATTTGCACAGCTTTGAATGGACAAACTAAGGCATAGACTGCGAAAGTTTCTTATCAATATCTTGAAAAATGACAAAAATCGGCAAATAGGTTTTATGGCAGCTATACGATATATTGGTCCGATTTTGATAAAACTTGCACAGCTTTGAATGGACAAACTAAGGCATAGACTGCGAAAGTTTCTTATCAATATCTTGAAAAATGACAAAAATCGGCCAATAGGTTTTATGGCAGCTAAACGATATATCGGTCCGATTTTAATAAAATTTGCACAGCTTTGAATGGACAAACTAAGGCATAGACTGCGAAAGTTTCTTATCAATATCTTGAAAAAAAAAAAACAAAAATCGGCCAATAGGTTTTATGGCAGCTATACGATATATCCGATTTTGATAAAATTTTCACAGCTTTGAATGGACATACTAAGGCATAGACTGCGAAAGTTTCTTGGCTATATCTTGAACAAGTAAGAAAGCTTCAGTCGAGTGTGCTCGACTGTAATATACCCGCTACCCAGCTGCTTGTACAAAATTTATTTGCGGAACAAAAAAACGGCTACAATCATATTTTGACCGTAAAAGGCAATGGACATATAACATTTATGCAAAGTCAAAATATAAAATAAAAAAAAAAACATTTTTGCACACATTTAATTTTTGATGCGGGCGGGACTCGAACCCGTAAATGCATAATAGTACTTTTCGTTTTGCAGTCCACAACTTAACCCATTTCACCACCGTACACGCACACACGATTCGGCAAAATGCCGCAAGCGGCGCTGGAAGGGCTCCTTACCAAGCTATGGAAAACGTTAAGCTGAATAACTTCTGTGTTTATTATCCGATTGTTACCAAATTTTCAGAGATCATCTGGCTAGCTATAGTTATCATGTAAACCGAAAATGAATAATATGGCATCAAAATTGCACTTGTTATCAATGTTTTTTCGATTTGCGGGGGCGGAAGGGGGCGTGGCCAAAATCCAAAATAAACTTGATCAGCGTGCAATAATAACACATATTGTCACCAAATTTGATTCTCCTAGCTCTTATAATAGCTGAGATCTAGATTTTCACATGGACAGACAGACGGACAGACGGACAGACGGACATGGCTATATCGACTCGGCTGTTGATCCTGAGCCAGAATATTTATAGTTTATGGGGTCGGAGGTGTCTCCTTCTGCCTGTTACATACATTTTCGGTTTGAACAAAGTTATAATACCCTTCTACTCTATGAGTAGCGGGTATAACAAAGTTATAATACCCTTCTACTCTATGAGTAGCGGGTATAACAAGTAAGAAAGCTACAGTCGAGTGTGCTCGACTGTAATATACCCGCTACCCAGCTGCTTGTACAAAATTTATTTGCGGAACAAAAAAACGGCTACAATCATATTTTGACCGTAAAAGGCTATGGACTTATAACATTTATGCAAAGTCAAAATATAAAATAAAAAAAAAAACATTTTTGCACACATTCAATTTGTGATGCGGGCGGGACTCGAACCCGTAAATGCATAATAGTACTGTTCGTTTTGCAGTCCACAACTTAACCCATTTTACCACCGTACACGCACACACGATTCGGCACAATGCTGCAAGCAGCGCTGCCGGCAGCGCTGCTTACAGCTATGGAAAACGTTAAGCAGAATAACTTCTGTGTTTATTATCCGATTGTTACCAAATTTTCAGAGATCATCTGGCTAGCTATAGTTATCATGTAACCCGAAAATGAACAATATGGCATCAAAATTGCACTTGTTATCAATGTTTTTTCGATTTGCGGGGGCGGAAGGGGGCTTGGCCAAAATCCAAAATAAACTTGATCAGCGTGCAATAATAACACATATTGTCACCAAATTTGGTTGTCCTAGCTCTTATAATAGCTTAGATCTAGATTTTCACACGGACAGACAGACGGACAGACGGACATGGCTATATCGACTCGGCTGTTGATCCTGAGCCAGAATATATATACTTTATGGGGTCGGAGGTGTCTCCTTCTGCCTGTTACATGCATTTTAGGTTTGAACAAAGTTATAATACCCTTCTACTCTATGAGTAGCGGGTATAAAAATGACAAAAATCGGCCTACAGGTTTTATGGCAGCTATACGATATATCGGTCAGATTTTGATAAAAT